>QNQO01003278.1:0-66871 GCA_003290165.1 Berberis thunbergii | reverse complement strand
ATAATTGTCAACAGCCATAAAAAATCATACACTCCAAGAGCACCGAAAATAAATTTTTATTAAACTAAACAAATTTTTTATGTTTGCAATTATTAATAAATTGTATTGAAAATTAAAAATAAAAAATAAAAAAATCATACGCTCCAAGAGGGTCGAAATAAGTTTTTATTAATAATAAAACTTGCATTGAAAATAAATAAATAAAAGGCAAGTAAAAAAGTATCGAACTCGTATCTTTTCAAAAATTGTTAAATTTCCAACCACCATACAAATACAGACATATGACTAAAGTTGAATGAACAATATTCATATTGTATTTGTACATTATATAATTGATTTTTTTGTAATGCTAAATATTTATTAAAAATATTTTGAAAGTTTGATAGGGAGGAGCTCCCCCCCCCCTCCCCTTGTCCCTTAGTAGATCCGGCCTCTGGGTGCAAGTGTGTACCACCAAGGGCCTCAAGGATAGTAAGTATTATGAAGCTTGCTATACTGATATGGTTACTCGTGGCAACGAGACTAAATACCTTTAGAGGGTGGCACCATGCAGTAAGGCCATGGGTTCATAGCACAGTTCAAAATATTATTTTTTTAATCCTTAACCCCTCCCACCCCAGATGCCCCAACTTGGTTTGACACCGTGAACTAGTGATCCATTCGCCATTGCTCAACCACAGAGTCATCACACCTTTGACAGTTATGGATTAATTCAATGTTGTGATCTAAGGTTATGTAGTAGTTTTACTTTGGGTGGTTTAATGTTGTTGTGATTTGTGTAAAGAGGGTAAAGAGTATGTGTTCAGACTTTCCGTGATACTGTGTCAGAGCGTAAATAGTGCATATAAACTCTTGTGATTGGTAGTCTATATTTGAATTATTATAACGACGAATAAACAACGATTATATCTTTTAACTCTAATTTTTTGTTTTCAGCATGCCCTCTCAATTTTTTGATTTATAAGCAAAATCAATTGGTAGATAAATTGTTACAATAAGTGTGTGTCTTTTAAAAAAAAAATATTTTACATTTTTTTAATCATTTTTCTCTCTACATTTCATAGTTTTAACAATTAAAATTAGTCTTTCTCAAATATTAATAGGTTATACTTAAATTCCTAACATAATTTATTTAAGCTTCTTAATTATTTATAAATATTAAATAGCCATTACAACTAACTTTTGGATTCTTATTTTACCTTCTCACGCGTGTCATGATGATCTTGATGAATAGTAGGCCCAAGGCATCAGCCCAACATTGATCCGGCCAAGCTGTTCTAATCCCGCACAACGCAGTCCGCCAGACAAACTTGAAATCATTACATCATGCTAAGCCCATGCGTCTCACAACTATCATCATACCAATAAGCCATGCTAAAGCAAGTATCTCGATGATCAGCTTCGGACAAGCGAGACAGCAGCACTTTGCTTCTAACTAGGAAGCAAATTCCAAAGTATATATCACACATGAAGACTTCTATCTGCGGACACATCTCGGAACGAGAACTATTTCCCTCGTATCTATGAACACAAGGCTAACAAGGAACTCTCCTTCACAGCACGACTCCTAATTAGATAAGGATCTCCATGAAGTCTTCACCTAAACTATGCCATCGATGGTCTGGTCGAACCAGAACTCCAACACTATAAATAAGACATTGGGTTCGTAAGCTAAGGTACGCTACAAATTTCCTATTATATAGCATTACGCCTTCCTAAGATCCCTTTCTGACTTTGCATCAGATGCCATCGACCACCACAACGGTGGTCCGTGGTTCATGAGCGTTCCTTATCCAGGTTGCAGGTCAAGGTCAAAGCATGAACGAAAATAGATTGCATCAGTTTGAAACCATCTGTGGGATCGAACCCACACCACGTGATTAAAAGCCACATCTGGGCATAGCCCTAGTAAGCTTCATGGATGCCTACTCAAGCTATAATTAAATATTAATGCACCCCCGGATCAAGAAAAGACACTTTCATAACTGAGAGATATATATTTTACAGGTGAAGTTGTTCGGCTTAAAAAACGCAGGTGCTCATACCAACGACTGGTAAACCGAATGTTTAAAGAACAAATCGAAAGGAATATTGAGGTCTACATTGACGATATGTTGGTCAAGAGCCTCCGCAACCCCGACCACATGGAGACCTCACTGAAGCATTTCAACCAGCTCAGGAAATACCAGATGATACTCAACCCACAGAAGTGTATGTATGGAGTTGAGTCTGAAATTTTTTTAAGGTATATAGTGAACAAGAGGGGAATCGAAGCTGACCCCAAAACATATTCAGACCCTTCTCGACATAAAAACACCCGCCAACATCAGAGGCATTCAGAGCTTGACTGGGAGGGTAATAGCTCTCAATAGGTTTATATCTAATAATTCAACAAAATGCCTTCCTTTTTTAAAATACTAAGAGGAAGCAAAAGATTCTCGTGGGAAAAAAGAGTGCGAACAAGCCTTTCACACTACACCAAAAGGCATGTTAGGCTACGGGAGGTGGCCACGGTTATAAGCCGTTGGTATTTGCATGATTTTTAGCCGTGGCTATAATGGCCAACGGTTTAGAACCGTGCTAAAAAAATTAACCGAACGTTGCACGGTTTTAAACCGTGGCCACGGTTTATAACCGTGGCTAAAATTTCCAACGATTTTAAAACCGTAGTATCAGATTTACATTTTGGCGAAATATTTTCGGGCTTTGAAATTTGGGGAAAAATTTGGGGAAATAGATTCTTCACTCTCTCACGCTTCCTCTTCACAGTCACTGATTCTCGAAGTAGAGAAGAAGAAGACGAAAAAAGGAGAGGATGATAGAAGAAGAAGACGAAGAAGAAGAAAGAAGAAGAAAGTTGAGAAGAAGAACATGAAATTGGAACTCCATTGTCAGTTTCTTTTTTCCAGTCGATTTCGTTTCTCTCTCTGTCCAAATCACAAGTAGAAGAAGCATCTAAGCATCTCACCCCCTTCAACTAGTACTAATCGCGTTGGAACTCGAACCCCAGGTGTGGCCATTCTTCCAAATCTCAGTTTCTCTTTCACTCATGCTCATTATCAACCATTGGGTATCTTTCTAATCAATCACAAAATTCAACCAAATGATCACCGGCAAGAAATGGGTTTGTTTTTCTGTCGAAACTAATTCATGGTTAGTTTTATTTTTGTTAATAGTTTCTCAACCGGTCTGTTTGGTTGAGTTGGCTCTGTGATTCCTTAATTGGGTTGTTTTTGTTTATCAAAGTGTTGTTTTTTTTTTTCATCATTAATTGTGGTTTGTTTTTCTTCTTGTTTACATGCCACTGTTGAATTCTTGTTGTTTTGTTTGTACCATGGTTGTTTGGCTTCATATGAATGAATCATCACTTTTTCTTAGGGTTTTCATTTACATCTTCACCATATAAGTCAAATTGCATTTACAATTCGATCTCCGGTGCTTGCTTTCAATCCACTCTCCTATTCTTGTTGTCTTAGTTTGGGCTTATACCCAATCTGTACTTGAAGATGATAGCTCAATGTTTCAGATAATGAAGGTCGACCAAATCTTGAAGACAATATATAATGGTTTCTATATCTAGATTGGTGTTTACTGATGCACTGAGATCATAGTAATTCTCTCTCAGGAACGGTGCTGACACTGTCTTTTATAGACTTATTGAGAGCATATTCTATTACAGGTATGTGGATTTTCACAAAAATTATTTTGTTCAAATGCTGTCTTGTTTGTGTTCAATTCAGAAGGTCATTCTGATCTTATAGAAGCTTGGGCCAGCCATGCCTTTTTACTGTCACTGTTAGTTTGAATTTGTGATTTACTTGAAGGATACTACATACTCGAGTGGCAAGCAATCTTTCGAAAATGTGGGGGATTTTCACTATATTTCAAACAGTCTTTGCTATACGTCTATTATGTTATTAGTATTACTGTGGAATCTGATTTAATTTACCTTAACACCTCACGGGGGGTTTATTGTTCCAGAGCTTGATCACCTTGTTTAAGACCAGCAATGATTGGTTAGCACTCTGATTTTGACTGAAAGGGTTCAATTGAGATAGTAGAATGGAGAGGAAAAGGGTGGATGAATTTGAACCTGGATCAGTTCCACCTGTGAGACAAGTGGACAGATCGGGTTCGTAAAGCAAGAAGTAAACTCCCCCGATGGTCAACCCAGGATTAGGTCTGCGATTGATCAAGAGAGGTGGGTTTTTAATTGTTGGAGGTGATAATTATTTCTCAGTTGTTCATAGTTTATTTATGTCTACAATAGGAAACGATTTTATGAAATTATCATGTGGTGGTTCTTATTTTATTCCTGTCTATATGCTTTGTTGAATTATTGAAGTGCTGAAAAATTGGTATTAGCTTGAAAAAAATGTCAAACATAATTTTATCGAGTGTGATCATGTTGGTAAGATGCATCATAATTGAAAGAACCTTGTTTTTTCTCTTCCCCCATTGAGATGACACCAAAATGTTTCTTCACTTTCCACAAAAATAGATCAGTTCATTCGCATCCCTGAACCAACCATTGTCTTGGGCTATGAAATCTTTGATCTTGTGTTTTTGTACTTGGACGGAACATTGTTACCATTGCTTGTATTAAGAGAGTGTTTCGACTTAAATATGGTTTTTTGAGATGTAAGCATATGGGCTAGTTTTTCTTAGATTTTGGGTCTACGTGATCTTAATTTCTTTTTGATAATCCTAAACTTGTGAGGGTTTTAGGTCTTTTGTATGTTTCTTTCTTTTCCATTCAAATTATTTACTTTGATTACAATGTATATGTAAGTACAGTAGTAGTATTGTGGCCATGTGGGTAAACTCAATGCAGGGGCATCATCAATGGATGTAGCATTTTGTTTTGTATTTTTTCTGATGTTCGATCTTTGATTTTTTATTTTTTTTGATGCAACAACTTGTGATATATGAGATTTCAGCTTCAGAATTGGACATAATTCGTGATTTTCTCGCACTTTTCCTTCGCATATTTTTTTTCAGCAGAGACATGCACCAGGTCAAAGGTCCCTATATAATGTACTAAAGGCATATTCTGTGTATGATAGGGATGTCGGATATGTTCAGGTCCGACTTCAATCAATTATCTCATTTTAGGTGTTATACTTTATCTTATGTGGAACTTTAACTGTTAAATTGATATTGACATTCCATGAAATACAGGGAATGGGTTTTTGGCGGTCTGTTGCTTCTTTACATGAGCGAAGAAGATGCATTCTGGTTATTAGTTGCTTTGTTGAAAGGGGTTGTTCATCCCCAATGGAAGGATATATTTGGTAACTCTCAGAAGCTAGTAATTACATTCTTGAATGCTTCCTTATGTTCCATATCATTGTATTATTTAAAATTTGGAAGAGATGCAGTCACCATCTAGTAAAGACTGAACACAATAGGTTACTTATTGTAGATGATGTCTATGCTTATATTTCTCGCTGCAGTGTTGATGCGTGCTTGTATTCAATTATTACTTAGAGCTATACAATAGATAACAAACTAGACGACAGATGAAATTTAAGCAAGTACTTTTGCGATTCTTAGAACCAGATAATCATTTGACATTCATACCTTATTCTTTTGTCATAGTAATCAAAATATTCTAAAAGAATTCATGGTATCTCAAATTGTTCTATACTCTGATCATCAGCAGTAAACTCACAACTAAATTTTTTGTTGGATTTTGTTCCTGTGTGTAAAGAAACTATCCTTATATGCTTGCACGTACTTCTCCTAATTTGACTGTGGGTTGAGGGTTTAAGTATGCATCAAAATAGAAAGCACATCCTTTTTATTGTTAAACATTTTGCCTTTCCTGGATGAAGAAAACCCTGCATGTGTTGTTATACTGTTGAACTTCTCTACAAAACAGGGAACCCAATGGCCTAAATCTAACTTCACATTATCTGATTAAGTAAAATTAATGAATATGAGATTAAAGGTAACTAATTTATGTATCACATGACCTAAACTATAAGATGAGAAAATCAAACCATCTTGTGTGCGAAAGATCCTATGCTCTGGTGATGAAGCCATGTGCTAACTAATGGTTTATCTATGTAAAAAAATATTGTTTTCTTACCTCCCATAATGATTACCTCCCTTGAATTTGCGTGTTGATAAAACACGCATATTCTCTACTGTGGACTCCATGATTTTTGAAATGCTACACTTAAAGTATGGGTTATAGAATATGATGAGGTACTACATGTTTTATTTTTCTAAGGAAACAATTTAAAGGATGATTGCAGTAATGCAAAGAAGACCTGTCTAGTAATGTGATTGTATCCTGAATGCTTCCTATACTTAGAGTAATTAAGCATCTTGTACGAAACAATTCTTATTACTGATGTGAGATATCAAAACATGGAATTATTGTCCTCTCATATTATCACCCTCATCTCTTTGTGCATGAATGGAATGCAGGCTGATAACACAAGTGTTGTTACTAAAGGAGCAGGTTGCTATATGTTGCAGAGTGCTATGTTGTTACATGTAATGTTGTTTAGGAAGGATTTATGTTAGATTAGTTGTCAATAAATGTAGTACTATAAATAAGAGAGCATAAGAGAGAAAAAGGGATTCATTTGATTTGTAAGAAAATTGTACACTTGAGCATTTGCTCTACAAGAGATTAGCTATCTCGAATTAGCTTCTTATTGAATACAATCCATTCTATTTACTGTCATCAATTCAAAATTACAATTACAAGTTCTTCAGTATGTAATTTATCTTCATGTCTGTATTGCATCATTGTCAGTAGAACTGCATTGGCTTTAAAAAAAAAAAAAATTTGCCACGGCTTAAAACCGTGGCTAATTATTGCAACGGCTAAAACCGTGGCTAGTACTGGCCACGGCTTAAAACCGTTGCTAAAGCTATTGCAATGGTTTAGAATCGTGGCCATAACTTGCAACGGTTTTAAGCCGTTGCTACTCCTGGCCACAGCATTAGAACCGTGGCTAAGATTGTTGCAACGGTTTATAACCGTGGCTAAATCATCAACTGTCCTCGAGATAAAACCGTTGCTAATATTTTTGCCACGGTTTTTAGTCATTACTGGGGATTTAGCGACGCCTCTACAGCCCACGGCTCTAAGCCGTGACAATGGGTTACCCCCACGGTTTAAAACCGTTGCTAATGGGTATTTTTGGTGTAGTGTCAGAGCCTAAAAACATACATGAGGAGTCCATAGCTACTTTCAAAATCGAAGACGGGGAAATACTCTACTTATACTTGTCTGTTTCCAAGCATTGATGTCAGTTCAACCCTCGTACGAAATGATCGAGGAACCCAAAAACCAGTGTATTAAGCCAGAAAAACCTTTGTGAAAGTGGAAGCACAGTACCTGGACCTGGAAAAGTTAGCGTGTTACTAGTTTTATCCTCAAGAAAACTGAGGCCCTACTTTCAGGCCCACTCTATAACAGTTCTAACCAAGCACCCGCTCCGCTCGGTGATAAATAAACCAGAGTTATCCAGCAGAATAGTGAAATGGTTAGTAGAACTCGGACAGTTTGACATAAGTTATGCTCCAAAAGCCGCCATCAAAGCCCAGGCACTGGTGGACTTCATCGCCGAGTTCCCCGGTGTGGAAGAACCAAAGATAGATTTTCAGACCTCAGATTCAAGCATCCAGGAATGGACCTTGCGCTACGATGGATCATTGACGAAAAAAGCAAGCGGAGCTGGGATCACACTCCACTCTCCAAGCGGCTTCACCCTCGAAAAAGCTGGCAGATTCGATTTCCAGTTTCGAACAATGAGGCCGAATATGAGGCTCTCCTGTACGACCTGAAGCAAGCCTTGGGAATCGGAATAGATCACCTAACAACATACAACAACTTAAGACTGGTAGTCAACTAGGTCAAAATGGGGATTTCAACAGCAATGACCCTGCATGATAGCCTACCGCGAAAAAGGTACTCCACGCAATGAGTGGGTTCAAAAGGTGCGAGCTCATACAATGTCCTTGAGACGACAATAAAGAGTTGATGCATTAGCTTGAAAAGCCTTGCTGAAGTCTCATGCAATCTCATTGAATATCAAGAGTGATCAAACCTCGACGAAGAAGAACATAGAGATGTTTGCGCTACGTGCGTATCGCCAAATTGGATGACTATAATCCTCAACTACATCGCAATCGGAACCCTACCAACCGAGAAAATGGCAGCCAGAATACTAAAAACATAGCAGCGATGTACACTCTCCTAAACTACAAGTTTATACAGGAGATCAGTGACAGGACCCCTGCTCTGATGTCTGTCACCTCCGGAGGCAAGTCAGGTTATGGGAATGATCCATGATGGTATATGTGAAAATCATCTGGGTGGGAAAACCCTCGCCCACAAAGCTTTAACTCTAGGATACTATTGGCTGACAATACAACGAGACGCCAAAGATATTGTCTGCAAGTGTGACAAATGTCAGAGGTTTGTGCCATACACACATGCTTACCTAGCCACTGACGTTGATGACAAGTCTGTGGCCATTCGTGCAGTGGGGGATGGACATCGTCAGACCACTCCCAGCTTCAGCCAGTAAAAGGTTCCTTTTTGTGGGTATCGACTACTTCACCAAGTGGGTTGAAATCGAACCCCTATCCAAGATAGGGCAAGTCCAGATAGAAACATTCATATGGGCAACCATCGTCTATAGATTTGGCATCCCCAGAGTATTGGTCAGCGATAATGGGACTCAGTTCGAAGATATCAAGGTTAAAAAACTATGCAAAATTTTGAACATCAATCACCATTTCTCGTCGCCAAGGCACCCATAAGCCAACGGCCTAGCGGAGGTTACCAACCGAACAATCCTAGAGGCGATAAAAAGAAGCTTGATGCGACTTCGGGGAAATGAGTTCCAGAGCTATCGGGAATACTCTTGGCATATTGGACAACCAAAAGAATCCCTACCGGAGAAACACCATTCGCCCTAGCATGGGTCAGAAGGCATGGTTTTTGTAGAAGTTGAATTGTCAACCTTCCGAATGGAAGAGTTCGGACCAGATGGTAACAACGAAGCCTTGCGCGTTGGACTAGACATCCTCGAAGAAAAACGGGATCTAGCCTCAACCAAGATAGCTACCTACCATAAACGAACAACAAGAAGGTCAAGCCACGCGAATTCAAAGTGGGAGACTGGGTACTCGGGAAGATTCAGCCAAACACCAAAGAAGCTGGAGCGGGAAAACTGAACCCGAACTGGGAAGGACTCTGCAGAGTAACCAAGGACAATAGGCCGGGACATATTGGTTGGAAGACGTAAACGGTGACGGACTTAACCACCATGGAATGTAGAGCATCTAAAAAAATATTGTCAATAAAAATATTTGCTTTTACTAAACTTCCACTATTATCAGTTACGACCAACTCGACCTCCGATCACCACAGCTATGACCAGACTCAAGGGATTACACATAACGCGTAGTCCACTGCGCACTGACAACGACGGTCGAAAAAGTGGGAGTCTAGTCACTGCTCATATGCTTGATGATGACGATTCATGACAATGATTGCCAAACTCACCAGGTAAGCTTAGTCAGTTCACGACTGATGATGATGGTTTTTGTGCCCAACGCCAGTCCGCTGCGTGCGGACGACGACGGTCGAGGAAGTGGGAGTCTAGTTAGTGCTCATACGTCTGATGACGATGACTCGCCAAGGGATCATTGCTCTCCAACAGACAATGATCGTCAAACTTACCAGGTGAGCTTAGTCAGTTTGCGACTGATGACGACGGCTTATGGTGCCCAACGCCTAGTCCGCTACGTATGGAGGACGACGGCCAAGAAAGTGAGAGTCTAGTCAGCGCTCATATGCAAACATGCAATGATCGCCAAACTTACCAGATAAGCTTAGTCAATTTGTGACTAACGACGACAGCTTTTGGTGCCCAACGCCTAGTCCACTACGCGCAAACGATGATAATCAAGGAAGTGGGAGTCTAGTCAGTGATCCTACACCAGATAACGATGACTTGCCAAGGAATCACCACTCTACAACAGAAAATGATCGCCAAACTTACAAAGCATGCCTAGTTAGTTTGCTGCTGACGACCACGACTTTCGGTACCCGAGCCTAACCCGTCGCGCGTGGATAACGAAGGCCGAAAAGAGAGTCTAGTCGGCACTCTCACACCTTACAATGACGACCTGTCAATCTGCGATACTTGGGCAACGGCCATTCGTTGGTACCACGGCGCATAGCGGCAACTCGTCGAATACCGCGACAGCTTGCCCATGAGTGAGAGTAGCTAAAAGCAGTCAGTTATGACGTGACTTAGCTGTCGTACAAGGATGATCTGGCAAAACATTCTTTACTTGAGAGTACGAATTTTGTAGCCTAAAAAATTCTAAAGAAGACGCAACGACACGACAATACGAGACAAAAGGCAAAGTTATAAAACATGGCTTTCATTAAAAACTTTTTGTTTGTCTTTGTCCTTAGAAGGATGCTACAACTATTTCAAAATAGCAAGGGGCGTCACGGTTTCCTCAGCAGCCTGTCCCACAAGGCCATAGCTTTCCTCTTGCATGATGGTTCCAAAAGCAACTCGGCTCCAAAAGCAGCCCTCCTATAACGGGCAAAGTCAAAGTCGATGCCAGGGTGTTCCTTTCTGATGAGCTCCAGAAGCTCCAATTTGCCCTAGATAACCTATGATGAGATTTGTGGCCTCCATTGCGAAGCGGCCAAATCCACTGCGCCTACCAAAGCATGATAGTGCGAACGCTCCTCTAATAGTAAACATTCTATCCCGCGGACATGACGAATGCCCTCAGCGACCACGGACCCAAGCTGTCATCGTGTAATGGCCCCCGCCATCCCCCTACTTCCTTTCAGCAACCTGGGCCTGCAAATCGGACGACCACTTGTCCACGACAACGTCTAAGCGTTCCAACTCAGCACGGACCCGTCCCAGCTGGTCACGAGTCGAAGCCAAGTCGGATTCAGTCGATCTCAGTTGAGCTCTTATGATTGCAAACTCCGCTTTAGACATGGACACCGCAGCTTGCAAAGCCCCAACTTCGTGGCAATTCCAGAATTCTGCAGCTGATCGATCAAGGAATCCACCCGATGGAAAGCCTCCGAATATGACACTTGCGGGTCGATGATAGCCTTCTCCAAAGCAAGGACCTTTTCGCGAGCATTAGTGTCACGACCTGATCCACAGAGTATTATATTATCCGCTTTGGGTCCAAGGCCTGCACAACTTTCAAATGCGTAGTACTTTGTAGATTCAACCTCTTACATATATAACACATAATCTCTTCTCTCACCTAGGCAATGTGGGACTATAATCTCCCCTTGGTAACTTGCCCAACCCCTGTTGGGATCCACGAGCCTATTGGGCTTTGCCATCACGTGCCTCTCCCGCACCCTCCCTCTCAAGTCCGCCCACACATGGGTATTACAGTCCACCCCCTAAGGGTGCCAAATGTCCTCGTTGGCACACTTTTGGCTAGGCCCAGCTCTGATGCCATTCTGTCACGACCCAATCTACAAAGTACTATATTGTTTGTTTTGGGCCCAAGGCCCGCACGACTTTAAAACGCATAGTACTTTGTAGATCCAACCTCGTACATATAACACATTCCCTTCCTTCACCTAGGCAATGTGGAACTATAATCTCCCCTTGGTAGCTCGCCCAACCCCTCTTGGGATCCACGAGCCTATTGGGTTTCGCCATCACCAACCTATCCCGCACCCTCTCCCTCAAGTCTGCCCACACATGGGTATCACAATCAGGATGCAGTCCACTGGGACTATGTGACTTAAGAACGCGATCCTCCGCCATAGACCCATGGTGACTTGCAGTGTCCACACCTGGTCCAGTGCGCTCTCCCTCCACTGCAATAAGAGAGACAACAAAGTCAGACGAGAGCTAACAATCCCCTTAAATGACCTCCAGGGCATATGTGGGCAATCCACACTTCACAACAGTTGTCGCATTCTCTGGAAAGGACAAAGGCTCAGAAGAAGAAATAGCATGGATAAGGGACTGCCTTCGCTTTGGAATAACAACAGAAGGCACACTCGCCTTCAGTTCCATCAACCGAGTAGGACTAGGCATGGCCAAGTTCATTTTCCTCGAACGATGGCCTACGGACTCTTAAGGCGGTGAACATGGTGCAACAAGAACATCGTGAGAGCACCGTAGCAATCCACTCCGCACGACATTTCACTGGATTATGATCTCCTCAACGGACATCAACGAGATTTTGGTGTACTCCCTTTCTATCCGTTTTCCTCATCCGTAAGAATCGAAACCGCGAACTTCCCTAAAAAAATAAATGGCGTATCAAATCAGCATTGCATCCGGGGACGAGAAAATGATATAGCAGTGAAGAAACTTACTGAGGTCAAACTAAAAGTATTTGTGGACTCAACGACCTCCAAACTTGAAATACGAGGAATTCAACGAAGCCAAAAACCAATACTTCGTCAAGGGCCCAACATCATCCGCTACTGGATGCAAGCAAGAGGGATTATCCAGTATGCAAAGGCTCCGGTGCAACCCTATGTACCTCTGAGGAGGTGAAGATGGAGCCTTATTCACGAGCGCAAGAATGATTTCCAGATCCCATGGAATATGATACAGGCTCCAAAGCCTGATTAACTCGATTTTGTTAACCAGGCTATGTTTGAAAAGCTTGAAACAGGCGAAGGACAACTATTGCTTGAAAGTAAGTTTAACATTATCAGCTATTAATAGAAAGTACAAAACGAACTCTACAGAAGCACAATCGCACAAATGAACAATGCAAAAAGTAATAGGAGAGATCCTCCTCGAAGCGACGGCTATTTATAGGAAATATAAATTGTACTTCTTCTCTTTGAATAGTCGCGTATTCAATAATGTTATGCGCTGCTCGAGACAACACTTCGGGTTCAATCATCACGAGAGTACAATTACTTTTCAGAGATTTGGTGGACCGACTAGGTGCCACACTAACTCGGGGGAGTACTTGATGATACACCAAAATGGTCTATCTTCTACACCGTACACATGTCATGATGATCTCGAGGAATAGTAGGCCCAAACATCAGCCCAACATTGATCCGGCCCAAGTGGTTCCAAGCCCGCACAGCGCAGTCTGCCAAACGGACCCAAAATCATTACAACCTGTTAAGCCCACGCGTCTCACAACTATCTTCAATACCCATAAGCCATGCTAAGGCAAGTATCTCGATGATTAGCTTCGGACAGGCAAGACACCAACACTTTGCTTCCAACTAGGAAACAAATTTCATAGTCTAGATGACACATGGAGACTTCTATCTATGGACTACTCTCGAAACGGGAACTATCTTCCGCGTATCTAGTAGCACAAGGCTAACAGGGAAACTCCCATTCACAACACGACTCTTAATTAGATAAAGATCTTCACGAATATCTTCTTCCCTAAACTACGTCATCGATGGCCTGGTTGAACCAGCACTTCAGCACTATAAATAAGACATGAGGTTGGTAAGCTAAGATATGCTACAAATTCTTTGTTTACAACATTACGCCTTCCTCATCTCATTGTCTGACTTTAGCATCAGAGTGTCATCGACCACCACAATAGTGGTTCGTGGCTCACGTGTGTTCCTTGTGTAGGTTTGCAGGTCAAGGTCAAAGCAGTAATGAAAATCTACAACATCACCTTCCATATTCATATTCTTGGTATGAAGTAAAAGAATGCATAATGCAAAAGTTTGCGTTGGTTATATAAACTTGGGTGCTTGATTGACTTTACGAAAACAATTATTGGAATTTGAATTTAGGACCTCTTCATTTCCTAGTTATAAATTTTTGCAAAACTTTGCGGAACAAAATCACTCACGTTACTTTGCAAAACTTTCATCATTTCCTCGAGTACTCCCAACTTTTTATAAACACCCCAACCACCACCACCTTCACAGCTGCCATCGTCACCAGTACCACGACCACCATACCATAACCATCACAACCACCACCACGACGCCACTACCACCATCGCCACCACCTCCACCTCCACCACTATCATAACATAATAACCACAACCAATACTACCTCACTATTACCACCATAATCGTTATCGTCGCGCGCCACCACTACAACGACCGTAACATAACAACCGACACCACCACTATCATAGCATTATCACCATAATGAATACCACCTCGCTATTACCACCATAAACGTTGCCGCCACCATGACCACCATAACATAACAACCACCACCACCACTATTGCCACTACCACAACAACCATAGCCACCACTACTACTACCACCATCATCGCCATTGCCACCACCATAACAAAACCATCACCATAGCCATTGCCACCGCCACTACCACCATCATCGCCAACTCCTCAATCACTGCTACCAAAGCATACTCACCACAACCACCACTACGACCACCACAACTACCATAGAATAACATCACCACCACTATAGCATAATTACCACCACCTTTACTACTACCACTGACACAACCTTTGCAACCATCACAACCACTATGACCACCGCAACCATCACCACCACTATGACCGCCGCCACCACCACCACCATTTTAACAACCACTGTCGTTGCCACCACCACCACCACCATCATTGCCCACATTTTCACTCACCATCATCACAACCACAATCACCGCCACCATGACCCTTCAACAATTACTACTACTATCATCAACACCACCTACAATCACTTGTCTAATTTGCATCGATTTTTCTTGGTTACTACCAAACACCCATAAAGTAATGCATTGCAAACTAATGCATAAGCATCAATTTACAAAATGCATTATTTTACAGTGTACCAAGCGGAGCCTAAAATGAGTCATTTTCAAACATTAATTAATTATATTTAAGCTTCTAAATAATTTATTTGCAACATTCCTATTATCTATAAAAATATAAATAAGCCCTTACATATAATTTTTGAATCTTGATAATTTTTTGTCTTCAAATTTCATACTTTTGCAATCAAAATCAGTTCCTTTCAAACATTGATTAATTATATCTAAGCTCTTAATATAATTTATTTGAATATTTTAATTATCTATAAACTATAATATGTCTTTTGCAACGGTGACTATGTAACTTTTTATTACAATATTTTACACCATATATCTTTTAATTTTTTAATTAAATTAAAAGTATAAATAAAAAATTTAGATTATTTTAATTACAAAACTTTTTGTTAAATCTCCTAAAATTATAATTTTATTTATTATTAAAATTACTGAATATACACACACGAAAAGTGCGTCCCCACCGTAGTTATGAAAAAATAAGATTGATGATGTAATTAATTTGATGACTCATAGCCTTGCTTAGGCAAAAGCATGACGTGTGTGCAAGTATTGTGCTTGTGCAGCTAGTGTCGCTATTTCCCACCACAAGTAAATCTACGACCAAGTTTTAGCACCGGTTTTCTAGGTTAAGACCAAAATAATTAACATAGGAAATGATCCATTTACAAAGAAAACCACTATATGATAAGAAAATATGCCGAGTCCCCTGAATATAAAGTACTACAAGATAGAAACACCAGTATGTTCTGATACCAATTTTTTGTTTAATTTAGTTTTTGTGTTTTTAGGTATTTTTGTGAGTGCGCGATGCAATCCTATAAGAATGACGAAATTCAAACTAACAATTTGCAGAAAAGTTTTTCTTTAAACTATTTAAGTGAACTGTGCCAATACTGGTTTGTAAGCCAGTATAATGAGATGTTCAACCCAAAACAGTTTGTAGAAAGTTTTATGATGGAGAAAAACAATTAAAGCTAATAATTGTTTCAATCCTACTCAGTACTTCCCTTATTTGTAATTTGAAAGTTTACTTACCTAGTTCTTTCTTATTTTAGGATTTTTCTTATGATTATTTCATAGAAAATAACCTCTGTATTTTTACCAATTTGTTAAAAACAACGGGTCAAGACGTTGACATGTTAATCACAATCTGACTATTTTTCCCAAAACTCATCATTGAAAAATGTACTTTTGGTCAATATGACTACTCAGAGGTCGCAAGAAAAATTAGATGTTTATAAAAATTGGTAAAAGAAAACATAAATTTTTTAAAATAGAACCAATTTTAGGTAAGTAGCGAACAAATATACAAATAAGGGGTTCCCTTTCAGGACCTCGAAAATAAAAGTACTTACTTGTATTGATGCTTGATCTAAAGACTTACAAGAAGAGTTGAAGCTTTAGACAATACTGCAGATAGTTTACATAGAGGAAAGCTTACAATGGAGAAGAAACAAAACTTACACACTTATATTTTTACAGAAAATTTTTCTCTCTAGTTTTTCCCCTCTGGTTTTTCTGATGCCCGTTTCAGAGTTGAGCGCTCCTCCTTTTATAGAGAAGGACAAGGGTCTCAATTATTGTTGTGGTTATTCCTTCGTTTTTTGTACATAGTGACATGTGAGCTGCTTTAGCGATGCTTTGTTAAGATTTTTGCTTTACTACTGAGTGCTAGGATTTTTAAAGAAGAAAAGTAGAAAGAAAAGATTTGGTGAAAGAGGTAGGACGATAAGATTCGTCAGAAGAAATGAAAGAAAGCAGAAAGACAATAATATTCGTCAGAAGAAGTGGAAGAAAGAAGAAAGAGTCAGAAGAAGTGAATAAAAGATGCTAAGATATGAAGAAAAGATGATGTCATGAGGTGAAAGAAGAAAGAAAAAGAAGAAAAAGGTGAAAAATGTGAGAGAAAGAGAAAAATGTCATAAGATTCGTCAGAAAAGTTGTAAATTTTTTTTTGTATCACCCGACAAGTGCGCGGGCATTTGTAATCATCGACCGATACAAAAATTATATATGCTGATAATTTTTTTATTGTTGTAGAAATCTTCACTACCGGAGCTATTATAAAAATAATGGTCTTCAAAGTCAACAAGTTTTTTGAGGCGGTCAGCTTCTTCTTTTTCAGATCGTTGTTTATAAAACTCATCCAGCCTTTGATGAAGAGATTGCAGAAAAAAGGTAACAATTTCTTTACAAGGATCAAAGCAATAGATATATTGAATATTATCGCCCGCGATGAGACTTCCCTTTATATGTCTCCAATCTGTTTGAAGGGAAGTAGCAACCATGTATGCGGACCAGTGGTCTATCTGGTCAGGAATTGGCTTTGGACAGAGCCATGGAATTGTGTCTTGCAAGATCATATTGGTTTTATTTTTTGGGACTAATTGAATTCTATGTTGAGCAGGATAAGTAAAACCTTGATCAAATTCTGGTGGTTTACTGGTGACATACATTTCAACTTTGTATTTTGAATTCCTCATGGATCCAAGAATGGTTAAAGCAAGTTTTCTTCCTAGGCTGGTTGTTTGAGAAGGTTCAGAAAAAAATAACTTGACCAAGGTGGCCGTAATCTAACAATCTTTGGATAGTCAGAACAATGGTTTCAGTTTTGAATTGGAGAATAGGGGGCAAAAGAAATCCATAAGAAGATTGGCTTTGGGTATAGAGTAGACAAGTTGACAACGACATTCAAGTTTAGAAATTGGAATAGCATTACAATACTGGTTCAGATGCTGACACTGACATGGGTGTTGGTAGTCTAGGCTATCCCATGTAATAAATAAGCTGGGATGATTATCACGCTTTTGATCATAGAGAGAGAGTCAATTAAAAATAAAGACTTGAATATCTTTTTCTTTTTGACTTACCATATTGAGAATATATGACTGGAGTGCTGGAGGTAAAGGAGATAAGAATGTATGAGTAAAAAATTTTACTCGAGCTTGTATGTCTTGTATAGGGGTATTATTATGAGGTGTATAAATAGAAATTTCTTTACTTTTATGGGAAGAGTGACTATCTGTAATTTTTAGCAAATTACCAATTGTCAACGGTTTTAAGATGTCTTTACCGCGAGCCGTTTGCTGCGGACCAGTCTTAACATTTTGCCAGTTAAGATAGGTTTTTTCCGTCAACTCTTTTTGTTGTAATTTTAAGTTAGAACTGGTGAATTCTTTTTCGAGAAATTCTGTGTAGTCTTTGAATTTCACTGATGCTAGACATACATTTATTGCGGGTAGAATTCTTAGTATCATATTTTATAATTTCCTTACCTTTTATACACATATTATGTAAATCTTTTTTATAGTCGAGTGCTTTTGAAGATATATAATTCCTTAAGCCTAATTTTTTCGGCAATAATTCAAGGCTAATTGCATTTCATAAAAACCTTTATACTCTGGATTTGGAAATCCATCAATTTCTTCAAATACCTCAGCCCAGTGAGTATAAACTCCAGGAGTTCTTCCTTTAATCACAGCATAAAAAGAGAATCCTTTTGAAATAGGTTTTGATTGTATTTTTGGAAAATAATGGGATAGTGCTTGTAAGACCATTTTAAATTGTTCAGCATGAAATTTTGAATGTTGAAGGTTTTGAAGGAGACAAACCTGAAGAATATCTAAATTATTGGTTTGGATGTCACATGGTTTTGGAGAGTGTATAATTTGTAAGCGTATTTGTCCAAATTGACATTCCATGTTGTTGTTATTTTGCATATTGTTGCTAGCCTGCATAAAACAAATATGTTCTTCTTCACAGATATAAATGGATCTTGATAAAACATCAGCAATACTATTATTTTCTCCTTTTATGTGTTCAAATTTTACTTTATAACAATTTCCAATGACACTGTTTACAAAGTTTGTCCAGCGTTTAGAATTTATTCATTTATCATTGCTTTTATTATAAAATTTTACTATGGCTTCACAATCAGTTCAAATAGTAAAAGGTTTATCTAAGTATAATTTAAAGTGTTCTAATGCATTGATAACACTCAGAATTTCATAGTCTAAAGACGTTAGTCCCTTTTCTTTATATCCAGAAGTATATCCACATATACGTTCTCATTTTTAGAACTGTATTCATTAGGTTTGGCTAATAGTACAGCTCCCCAACCTTCTTCGCAAGCATCGGTTTCTATTATTTTATAATCAGACTGTAATGGTAATGTTAATGTAGGTAAGTGTTTGCAAATTTCTTTGATAGCTTGGACAATTTTTATATCTTCCTTATTAAAACGTTTTTCACCATTAGGAGTTGTTTTACTATATAAATGACCTATTAATTTACTAAGATCTTTAATATAATGACGACAATAATTTAGGGTTCCTAAAAATGATTGAAGTTGTTTAGTATTTTCAATATTATCAGGATATTCTAATATTTTCTTTACTACATGTTCCTGTAGCTGAATTTTTCCTTTTCCTATTTTCATTCCTAAAAAATTGATATAGGTTTTACAAAGTTCTATCTTTTTCTTTGATATGATAAGTTCGTTGCTAGAAAGTTCATTAAAAACAAGTATAAGATGATCATAATGCGAGTTATGGTCTTTAGAAAAGACTAAAATATCATCAATATAGACGAGAACAAAGTGTTTGTACTTACCAAAAATGAGATCCATTTTTCTCTGAAAGATAGAAGTGGCATTTTTAAGACCGAAAGGCATAACAAACCATTCAAAATGTCCTTCGGGACATGTGAATGCAGTCCATGGGATAGCTTGTTCGTCCATCATAACTTGCCAGAAACCGATTTTACAATCAAATTTACTAAAGATAGTATTGTCTTGAATGCAGTTTAGTAATTGGTCTTTGTTTGGTATAAGATATTGGTCGTCATGTGTATTATCATTTAGTCTTTTATAATTAATTACCATTCGGGCCTTTCCTCATTTTAATTCAGCATGATTTCTTACCAAAAAGCAGTGCTTCTATGTCTACTATTGCTATGTCTTATTACTCCGAGCTTTAAAAGTTCATTTATTTGTATAAAAATTCCTCGATGTCTACCGGTGTATGTGTCATAGTTCCAATTTTAATGGACATATCAGGATTTTTAATTTCTAATATCTATCGGATCTTCTCCCAAGACTTGTGTTTCTTCAGCAATTCGTATGATATTATCTAGGTTATCTTTTTTATTATATGCTAATTTTCTTTTTGGTTTATTGAAGAAAAAACAATCCGTGGTTATGGCATTGAAATCTTGGATAGGCTCTTTATATAGTCCTTGATTAAAAAGGTATGTATTGGGATGAATTTCAGGAATTTCAGGAGTGCTATCAAGTTCATTTTTATGTTGTATCCCACCACGCTTTTGATCACACTCAGGAGGTGGAAGAAGGGCAGGATAGTCTTTATAGGTGAGTAGATTGTTTCTAGAAAGTAATAATTAGTAGGGGTTGTCGTAGTGCGACGACAAAATTGTATATAGTCGCTATTTATTATAACATTTCCTTTCATATTTCGAAGAAAATTTAATCCTAACACACATTTATTATTATGTTTGATATCTTGTAAATGGACCTGAAGAAGAGGATATTATTCTTCTTCCCATTGACCGAAGACGTTTATAAAAGATATCTGACAATCTCGTAAACAATACCGAACAATAGAATAAGCTCCATTGAAACTTTGAAGATACAAAGGTTTGGGTGATAACTGGTGATATTGTATTGGTATGAGATTAATGTCAATTTGTGTTTTTGAACAGCCAGTGCCAATCATGGTCGTAAAGTCTTGAGTTTTTCCATCTTTAAATTTTATTTTACATAAAACGCTTAAAAGATTAGACGATGGTAAAAGCATGACCGAAGGATCACAGGTTGAGAAAGATGGAGTGACTTCTTGGGATACAAGAGTATCAATAATGTCACAATCTTTGTCTTTCATTTTAGAGTTAGTGCTTATTTTTGTGATCTGGACTTTTAACGTTAAAATTTCTTCGTTTAACATAGAGATTTTACTATTAAATTCGTACATTTTTTTTCTTGTTCAAATTTATGTTTATCTTTTAAAAAGGCATTTTCGAGTTGACTTTGCTCTAATAACATTTTATATCGTTGTAATTCTGAAGTAGAACTATTTTCATTAAGGGATGTTATAGGTTTTGGTTGAATATTGTAAGTAGTGGGCAAACACCATTGACAGATTTCAATTTTACAATTTTTACATTAATAACGATATTCTAGACTTGGGTATCGTATACAATGTATGCATTTTTGTTGGTCAAAACCAGTTTTATGAAGCCATTCATGATTACATACATTGTCTGTTAACATATAAGTTTCGTCATCAAAATCATTGCTATCATTTTCATGATAATATTCTTCATGAATGCTATAAACATCGTCACTATCAATATCATCTATACTGACAATGTCATCCTCTAAGTCTTCAATTAAATATGTTTTAGGATTATTAGTTTTATTTCTTTGAGGACAACGATTTGCTAAATGTTGGTCATTTCCACAAATAAAACACTTACATTTTTTGTGAGTGGGTTTTTTTTAACATATTTATCATTTTTCTTACCTTTAAAAGTTTTAGATTTTCTTAGATATTTTCTTCTCTTTAGTTGCTTGCTATTTTCTTCTTTCTTTTTTCGTTCTTTTCGTTCATTATATACTTGTGGAGTATATATTACCTTTTTACAAAATCCATAAGGTTGCTTTTTAAGATTTTTCTGAACTTCTACTTGGATACATTTACTTTTTAGAATTTTATAAGTATGTTGTATTCGAGCACCGAGGTTTCCTGTGGTTTGACAAATTTCTTCACCTAAATGTCCTGGTAGTTTTCGAAAGAATTTTTCACTTATTTCTGGGTCAAGAATTTTTCCAGTTTTAGCAGTTGTACTAAAATGATCATTACAAAATTGTTCAATATAATCCCAACTTTTTATTTGCATTTTCTCTAGATCAGCTAAGGCCGAGTTTTGTATAGTTACATCTCCCATTGAAGGATCATGACCGATAAGTAGAGTTCGAATAATACTTGTGAAATTGTACGGATTATCACCAGATTCTCTAAGTTGGTTGAATTCTTCAGTATGTTCTCTTTTCCAAGTATTAAACAGAAGGCCAACACTATTTCCTAGAAGAGTTTCAAGAAAAGGCCACATATCATTAGATGAAGTATTATGTCAGGCACGAACTGAATCAGATTCCCATCTATTTATTATGTCTGACCAATCTTGGGGATTATGTTTAGCAATTTCTAAAATACTTCCAAATGTAGAGGCTTTGGATAATTCTTGTGTTTGATCAGGGGGTTGGCTTCTTCCCATGGGTTTATAATTTTTATTAGTATTAATATTGTCAGTTCTAGGTGGAATTGGATATCGACCTCCAAGTTCATGAGGTTTTCCCCTGAAATCTTCATATCGGTTTCTAGAAGACGAAGGTAGAGCAGGATTTGAGGATACAATTGAACTGCTAGGTTGAGTGTTCATAAAGGTTTCTTCTATAATAGGGTTTCTTAGTAACATATGAGGAGGTAACTCTTCATCTAAGACGACTTCTTCATACTGTATATCAAACTCTTTGTCTAATAAAGTTCTTATTTCATGAATTGGTAATTTTCCATGTATAATTTCTAATTTTGTAGTTCTTTTATTTATAATTTCTATTACCTCATCAAGAGTAAGATCTTCATTGTCAAAAGCCATATGGGTAAAATCTATAGATTCCTCATTTATGGTTTCATCATCTTCATCATTAAAATTATTTTTTTTAGGTATATTAGAATAATTATTGAATCTAAGATTGAGTGTACCATCTTTATGTTTATAAGAAAAAATTTCTTTTGGAACAAGAATAGATTTTTCAAGGAAAGATTCTATTTTCCAATCTAGTCCAGCATATTTTTCAGGAGAAAAACACTTAGCTCCTATGGCTTGTATTCCCTTTGTTCATAGTAATTTTTCTAAGCTGCTACTCTCAGGTTGATATTTTGTTGTACTAGTGTCTGATATTCATCCGATAAATCCGGTACATATCAATAAATTTTCTTTGCCCCTTTTCATATCATAGCCTTTTGATTTAATACCAAGTTTAATGTTATGATAAAAAAATTTCATAGGCAACAAATAGTCGGGAGCAAAATAAATAACTCCTCCTTTGTTATTCATGTCTAATTCGATTGATCCCAAAAGTCCTTTTTCGATATCAGTAAAGCGATCATCATATAAACATAAAAAGAGTTTGGCTCCCAAATTTGAACAATGTAAACCTTTGAATCCTACTATGATTAATCTCAGATGCATTAAACTTAGTTTTTTGTCTTCAAGTTTTTTCCAAGAATCATGACTTATCAAATCTAATTTTATTTGTTGTTCCTCGTGTGTACATGATACTTCTCTTTCACTATAGTGTTGATAAATAAAAGGTTTGCTAAAAGGATTTTTTGGTGTTTTATAGAGAATTGATGGTTCTATAAGATCTAACCTATTTTGTTTAAAATTTTCAATTTGTAGATCGACGTCGAGAATAGTTTCAAGTCTAATGTCTGAAGATCTAACAGATTTAGTACGTAACTTACTAAATATATTACCAATTATTTTTTTTCTACTTACTATTTGTTTTCCACGATCCATAATAGTTTCTATTTTGTTTTTTACCGATTTGATTTGATTGTATATTTAGGGTTTTAAATTTGTTTATTAAGTTTGTAATATTATTGTCAGGAGATAAGATGTCTTTTATATGTGTCAAACTGTCTTCAATAGTTAATATTCGATCTTTCAAAGATGTAATCTTATGAGTGATAAGTTCTATATTTCTATTTTTCTTTGTATTTTTACATAATCTAATTTTTTTATTATTTCAGTGTATATTTGTTTATTGGTTTGTTCGATGTAAACAGATGTTTTTAAGACTGAAATATCTGATTCTAAATTATTAGCTAAGTTTATAAGTAAATCAGTTATACCGTTTAAATGTTCGTTACTGCTATGAAGAAGATGTTTAAAGTACAGTCAATATTACAGTCTAAATGGCAACTATCTATAAGTCTTTTGTTTTAGAGTAGTCACAGAGTTCGAGATTTAGATAATTTAAACACTTATTCATATACACAAACAAGATAACTAAAATACAACGCACAAGATAGAAAACTACAAGATAGAAATGTCCAAAGGATATAGGCTCTGATACCAATTTTTTGTTTAATTTAGTTTTTTTGTTTTTAGGTGATTTTTGTGAGTGCGCGATGCAATCCTATAAGAACGACGAAATTCCAACTAACAATTTGCAGAAAAGTTTTTCTTTAAACTGTTTAAGTGAATTGTGCCAATACTGGTTTGTAAGCCAGTATAATGAGATGTTCAACCCAAAACAGTTTGTAGAAAGTTTTATGATGGAGAAAAACAATTAAAGCTAATAATTGTTTCAATCCTACTCGGTACTTCCCTTATTTGTAATTTGAAAGTTTACTTACCTAGTTCTTTCTTATTTTAGGATTTTTCTTATGATTATTTCATAGAAAATAACCTCTGTATTTTTACCAATTTGTTAAAAACAACGGGTCAAGACGTTGACATGTTAATCACAATCTGACTATTTTTCCCAAAACTCATCATTGAAAAATGTACTTTTGGTCAATATGACTACTCAGAGGTCGCAAGAAAAATTAGATGTTTATAAAAATTGGTAAAAGAAAACATAAAATTTTTAAAATAGAACCAGTTTTAGGTAAGTAGCGAACAAATATACAAATAAGGGGTTCCCTTTCGGGACCTCGAAAATAAAAGTACTTACTTGTATTGATGCTTGATCTAAAGACTTACAAGAAGAGTTGAAGCTTTAGACAATACTGCAGATAGTTTACATAGAGGAAAGCTTACAATGGAGAAGAAACAAAACTTACACACTTATATTTTTACAGAAAATTTTTCTCTCTAGTTTTTCCCCTCTGGTTTTTCTGATGCCCGTTTCAGAGTTGAGCGCTCCTCCTTTTATAGAGAAGGACGAGGGTCTCAATTATTGTTGTGGCTATTCCTTCATTTTTTGTACATAGTGACATGTGAGCTGCTTTAACGATGCTTTGTTGCTGAGAAGATTTTTGCTTTACTACTAAGTGCTAGGATTTTTAAACAAGAAAAGTAGAAAGAAAAAATTTGGTAAAAGAGGTAGGACGATAAGATTTGTCAGAAGAAATGAAAGAAAGCAGAAAAATGGTATAATATTCGTCAGAAGAAGTGAAAGAAAGAAGAAAGAGTCAGAAGAAGTGAATAAAAGATGCTAAGATGTGAAGAAAAGATGATGTCATGAGGTGAAAGAAGAAAGAAAAAGAAGAAAAAGGTGAAAATATGTCATAAGATTCGTTAGAAAAGTTGTTTATAAAACTCATCCAGCCTTTGATGAAGAGATTGCAGAAAAAGGTAACAATTTCTCTGCAAGGATCAAAGCAATAGATATATTAAATATTATCTCCCGCGATGAGAATTCCCTTTATATGTCTCCAATCTGTTTGAAGGGAAGTAGCAACCATGTATGTGGACCAGTGGTCTATCTGGTCAGGAATTGGCTTTGGACAGGGCCATGAAATTGTGTCTTGCAAGATCATATTGGTTTTATTTTTTGGGACTAATTGGATTCTATGTTGAGCAGGATAAGTAAAACCTTGATCAAATTCTGGTGGTTTACTGGTGACATACATTTCAACTTTGTATTTTGAATTTCTCATGGATCCAAGAATGGTTAAAGCAAGTTTTCTTCCTAGGCTGGTTGTTTGAGAAGGTTCAGAAAAAATAACTTGACCAAGGTGGCCGTAATCTAAAAATTTTGGACAGTCAGGACAATGGTTTCAGTTTTGAATTGGAGAATAGGGGGGCAAAAGATATCCATAAGAAGATTGGATTAGGGTATAGAGTAGACAAGTTGACAGTGACATTCAAGTTTAGAAATTGGAATAGCATTACAATACCGGTCTAGATGCTGACACTGACATGGGTGTTGGTAGTCTAGGCTATCCCATGTAATAAATAAGTCGGGATGATTATCACGCTTTTGATTATAGAGAGTGAGCCAATTAAAAATAAAGACTGGAATATCTTTTTCTTTTTGACTGACCATATTTAGAATATATGACTGGAGTGCTGGAGGTAAAGGAGATAAGAATGTGTGAGTAAAAAATTTTACTCGAGCTTGTACGTCTTTTACAGGGGTATTATTATCAGGTGTATAGATAGAAGTTTCTTCACTTTTAGAGAAAGAGTGACCATCTATAATTTTTAGCAAACTACCAGCTGTCAACAGTTTTGAGATGTCCTTACCGCGAGTTGTTTGCTGCAGACTAGTCTTAACATTTTGCCATTTAAGATAGGCTTTTTCCGTCAACTCTTTTTGTTGTAACTTTAAGTTAGAACTGGTGAATTCTTTTTCGAGAAATTCTACCCTTGATTGTAGTATTTGAATTTCAGTGATGCTAGACATACATTTATTGCGGGTAGAATCCTTAGTATCATATTTTATAATTTCCTTACCTTTTATACGGGCATTATGTAAATCTTTTTGATAGTCGAGTGTTTTTGAAGATATATGATACCTTAAACCTAATTTTTGTCGGCAATAATTCAGGGCTAATTGCATTTCATAAAAACCTTTATACTCTGGATTTGGAAATTCATTAATTTCTTCAAATACCTCAGCCCAGTGAGTATAAACTCCTGGAGTTCTTCCTTTAATCACAGCATAAAAAGAGAATCCTTTTGAAAGAGATTTTGATTGTATTTTTTTGAAAATAATGGGATGGTGCTTGTAAAACCATTTAAAAATTTTCAGCATGAGATTTTGAATGTTGAAGGTTTTGAAGGAGACAAACCTAGAGAATGTCTAAATTATTGGTTTGGATGTCACACGGTTTTGAAGAGCGTATAATTGGTAAGCGTATTTGTCCAAATTGACATTCCATATTTTTGTTATTCTGCATATTGCTGCTAGCCTGCATAAAACAAATATGTTATTCTTCACAAATATAAATGGATCTTGATAAAGCATCAGCAATACTATTATTTTCTCCTTTTATGTGTTCAAATTTTACTTTATAACCATTTCCAATGACACTGTTTTAAAAGTTTGTCCAGCGTTTAGAATTTATTCGTTTATCATTGCTTTTATTATAAAATTTTACTATGGCTTCGCAATCCGTTCGAATAGTAAAAGGTTTATCCAAGTATAATTTAAAGTGTTCTAATGCATTGATAACACCCAGAATTTCATAGTCTAAAGACGTTAGTCCCTTTTCTTTATATTTGCCAGAAGTATATCCACATATTCGTTCTTCATTTTTAGAACCAACTATTCAAAGGGCTGCTTTTACATACCAAAATATCTATTATGAACATAAATACTCTTCAAATCTTTTACTCAATTTTCAAGCCCAGAAAAAATTATAAACAAATTAAAAATGGGGTATTTTGGAATTCCATCAAGTTAGCAGAAAAATGAGGATTGTAGTTGGGTGTTAAGCTTTCAAAATTGAGACATGAAATGTTTTGTTTCATTGAGAGGTAGGATTGTAATTTGGGGGTAGTCATTCAGATTTTAATTTAGGTTAATTCGATGTTGCTTGAACACTTCAGTATTCCTAGATTTCCCTGCATGCACTTTTGAGCTTGGCCTTGGATTGGACATGGGTGTTGTTATTAGGCTGCTCCTTAAAAGTTGCACTTCTAAGGAGTCCTCGAGTCATCTTTCTTCCAGATCCATAATGGTGATTTAGATAAAGGTTCAAGCCAAAAGATGATGAGGATGGTATGGTGGTGGTGTAGGAAGTATAGAAAGGGGGACCAGAAGAAAAGAAAAAAGGTAAGGGTGATTCAGAGAAGGCAGAAGGATGGAGTTCGCGTTTAACAAACACTTGTGAAAATAGTCCACTGACATATTGTTGAGATGCATAATCTTTCGGTTTCAAATGTGGATCCTTGAATTTACCCCATCACATGTTTACCTGGGTATTTGATTGCGTTTTGGTCATCTGTTCATTAAGACGTGTTTGGTCAAAAAAAAAAAAAAAAAAAAACCATCTTACATTGCACATTGAAGTGATCAAAAAATATTTCATCTGCAGTGTTGCCCTATGCAAGTTCATTTTTTGTTACCCAAATATCAAACTAACAAGCAGCTAGATTAGTCTTAGATTGCACAGAGAAAACCTAGGATGATCTGGTTGGCCACAGAAATACCCACTCGAACAAGAAGTCTACTTTATATACCACATGATCTTAATCTCATATATAAATCCCTTAAACTCGAACGCGTTTTATAATAGAAAGTTTATTTTGCTAATAGATAACTGAAGATTACATGAGACAGTAATCTTAATTTCTCACACTCGTTACATGCATAAATCATTACAACAGAAACTAGTGAATGCATACATATATGACGGTATGGTAGCAGAGAAATGCTGAGTGGTGAGCAGAAGTAGGTTCAAGGGCATTTGGGTTTGTTGCCATGGGTGGTCATGTCAGTGTAGCACTTTCCACACATCTCCTTGTTGCCGTAAGTACCTGGTGGAACACATTTACATCTTTGGCAGCAAGTAGTGCAAACTCTTGTGCAATGGTTCAGTCTTGAATGTTTTGCACACCTCACACCACATAGCTTTGGGCACTCTACACCACCACAACAACATAACATAAATCAGACATCATTAAAACACAACCAAATTAAACCCATTGCATTGATGGACCTGCAACATTGGTAGTTTTTTCCTTAGTTTTGAACACTATTTAAAGTTCTTATCCAAACTTGGATGTGGTCCATGTCCAATGTAGGTCAAATTTCAAGGTTGAATTGAAAGAGAAGCTCAGTCCAATAATCTAAGTCCATACTCGATAGTAAGTAGATTTTAAACACAAGTACATAATTAACCACACTATATTTTATAGAGATTCACCTGAGGAATGCACTGGGGGCAACAAAATTACTGGGGATGGAGCAGGGGCCTTCCCTGGATATGGGGACTTGACTGGTGCCTTGACTGGGACTGGGACTGGGACTGGTGCTGCAGGGGCCTTGACTGGAAGGGCCTTTGCTGGAACTTTGGCATAGAATGACTAATGAAAGAAAATACCAAAGATCAAACTCATTAATTCATCAGACATTTTAACCTCTACTTCACATGAGACTTAGTTGTAGTTAAAAACACAAACATAAAAGCAACTTGAGTGAACTCTCAACATGGATCTTTGCTATAATAACAACGCAATAAAAACTACGCAACATACATATATCATGTACGTACCTCTTCAAAACTCTCCTCATTTGATGAAACCTACAACAACAAGAGACTTTTAATGAGTGTATACATACATATGTATCTAACATATAATAAGACCATAATGTAGAGATGAGCAGTACAGATATAGAGAGTTTTGTTTTGTTTTGTTACCCTGGTAGAAACTAAGAGCAATGAAGCCAAGAGGAAGATCACTACTTTGAACCCCATACTGTAAAAACAAAACCAAAAGTACCAAAGAGGGTTGAAGGTCTAGCTCGCACTTAGTTAATAAGTGTGATTCTTGTGTGGTTTTATATAGAGGAGTTGAGAGAGTACTAGCTAGAAGAGTGACAGACAGCTTAGAGGCGCTACTGCCAATGCCAGCTCCCCACATGGCTCTTCTGCCAAGAACCATTATATATATGAGTTGTTGCTTTCAACTCCCTAAATTTATATATTCACACACATGTCCCAATGACCACTGTCTACTAAAGCTGTTTCAAAAAATCTAGACAACCAGGCCACCCTGACTGCTGACATCTCTCTTATATTATAGATGCATGGAGATGGATATAATTTGCATGACTAGCTGGTGAAATCACTTTGTCACAAAATGTGGCTGTAACAGCTATTGACAAAGTGGTAGTGAAATCTTTAATTTGATTTTATAATTAACCGACGAATAAGAGTATCCTGTTGATTTGAAACAAATTAAGCAAGTATTAATGGGGGGAGGTGTTTTGACTTATCCTTTGACTATATTCTTGGAGTTGGTAGATCATCTCACGACCAAAATTTTCTTCTTTCAGAAATATCCCCTGTATTTAATGGTTTTTTTTTCTTCTTCTTTATTGAGTTAGCTAGGTAGGGATTGTTTCAATTCAGCGGTTGATGGTGCATTTAGATCACGCACCACACATCTCGTTTCCCTATTAAATGTTAATGCTAAGGTGTCCTCTTCATGTGGGGGATATACCATAGCGGCGACATATATGTACAAATTTCTTGTAGGTCATATATATGTAGATCTCCCCGTGGTTCGTATAAGGCGCATCACAACTGTTTCTGAAAGTTGATTGATTTGCTCACTGATGTTCTTGTTACAAACTTTATAATTCATAAAGATTTTGAAAAAAAAAAAATTTAAAATGAAGAATGGCAAACAAAATTAGGCGTGAATGTGGAGATGCAAATAATCAAAACTTAATGTCATGCTTCTGATTTATTCATGAAGACAAAGGGGCTTGTTATAGGGGATACAAGACATGGGCATATGCCGACTTTGTAGTTAAGTGAATGAAAAAAAAAAAAAGCCAAAACAAATAGCAAGATTTTTATGTACAGGAGTGAGGTACTGTGTTTGCCGGTTTACACGTGATACCACATGGCTTGAAGACTAAAATGGATTAATTTATCAGAGAGGCGGTGAGTGGTCATTGCCATACCCATTGGCAAGGGCAGACCCTGTAAGGGGCGAGGGGCAATTCTTCCTCCCCTTCCTCAATTTTCAAAAGATTTTTAATAAATATTTAATGTTAAAAAATTAATTATATAATGGATAATACAATTTACTTATTGTCTATTCAACTATTTTCATATGTTTTTATTGGTCCAATGATTTAAGTTTAACATTTTTAGTAACTGACCTGAGTTCGATACTCTTGCAAATATTTTTTAAATTTTTATTTTCAAAACAATTTTACTAATAATTGCAAACATTAAAAAAAAATTGGTTTAATAAAAACTTATTTTTGATCTTCTTAGTGCGTATGATTTTTTTTATAGCTATTGACAATTACTATTTCTATCATTGTGATTTGTCCATACTTTTTTGTTTTCAATACAATTTTATATGGAATTGTAAACATAAAAAAAATTTGTGTTGTCTACAAATGGTATAAAACCTTCAAAAACAAATTTGAAATTAGTATTTAAGATAATAACTATATAATTCAATTAAAATATATATCATTATCTAACAAACTCATACAAAATTTTGAGACTCAAATAAACCATTTTTCTATGAACTTGTATTAGGATCTTATTATGTTTGCAAATTTCATATTTTTTTAAGCTTTAACTGAATACTTATCCTAATTATTTTGTAATTTTAGTTATATGTTTTAGTTATTGTGCTCATTTGCCATTGCTAAGGTTATTAAAATTGTGATATTATTTTGGCTTAAAATCGGATTACACTAGATTCAATTTAGTATATGCAACATATTTTGATAGTTGTATTTTTTATTAGTTACTAGTTCGAGTACAAATTTTTTTTTGGCTCTACCCTTAATAATTACTATTATCAACTAATAATTATTTGTTATTTCGCCTCACCTTAACTAAAATCCTGAGTCCACCCCTACCCTCACGGTCGGATCGATTCCAAATTTTGAATAATCTAACTCAAATCGTTTAATTTTAATGGATACGGTGTGGTCCGAATTCTCTCATTTAAAATATTGAAACCTATTCATTGTTGACTGAGACAGTCAAATCGAAAAATTAGAGATAAAATATTGTTATGATTAAAAGTTGAAAAATGTATTGAATTTGAGGGTTGAGATTCATTTACTATGATAGCACATTTGTAAATATAAAACATATAGAAATAACAAAAATAATGAAAAACTTTTTAAAAAGTTGGTGGAATATACATGTGGCGGAGAGAGAAAATATTGTGTTTTTCTTTTAGCAAATTGAAAATTATCATAACTATCTACATCGTCGTCGGATTTTGGTAAACTTAGTATCGTTGAAATACATTTTTGGAGATATTTCCAACAAAATCAATGATCAATACAAACGTCAAAATTTTAAATATATATTTTATAATAAAAACGTATAATGTATTTCACATCTTTAATATTTTCAAAGCAATGAGACAGACTGATCATACCAGAAAAAAATGAGTCGAGCATCTTAATGCACATTTAAACAAAAACTCTAAACTTCGAATTTTGGCGAATTCAAATATTGAGGGAGAACCCATTCTCCATGTTTAATTTTTTCCCCAAACCAATTCAAATTTAATTGAGTCTAACCCTAAAATTTATAATATATATTTTTATCTTAGAATAGGCTTACACTTAAATACTGATTGAGAACGAAAATGGGTACAGTGAGGGAGATGTTCAGTACAAAATATTTAACAAAACTAAAATTATGTAGAGTGCTAATGGCACAGGGCATACTCTAGTCTTTATCATAACAAGTGGAACAAAGAAAACATGAATAAGAGAATTGTACAATTATGATAACAACATTTATTTCAATGAATTGATGGGACTGTTTGTTTCCAACTCATGATCTTATAAGTCTGAATCCTGCAAAATAAATTCAGACGTCCAAATAGATTAGAAAATGTGAGTCTTAGCGATCCTTTGGATCATTGAGAGCCATTAGACTATAGTACTTTCCATATTCACCTCCTCCATGTTTGGGAAGAGTAGTCAATAAGAATAGCAATGGGACAGATATTCACGGATATCCACCCCACTAGCCCTGTTTGGGGCGATTTGGTTAAGGGTATATGGAGGTTGGGGCGGATACGGATATTCAAATTGTATCCGTTTAGTATTTGGGGCGGATACGGATTTGACCATATCCGCCCCACGAATATCCGTTTAACCGGTAAAATTACAAAAATACCCCTTCAATTATATAAAGGGATTAAACTCATCTCCCTTCTCATACTCTCTTTTAGTCTTTCTCACAATTTCATTCAAGTGTGGTCGAAGGCTCGAAGCCTCTCACAGTGAAGGGTGTCGAAGCTTCTCACCTTTCACAGCGAAGGGTGCAGGTGGTCGAAACCTCTCACAGCGTCAGCGAATGGTGGTCGAAGGCTCGAAGCCTCTCACAATCACAGTGAAGGGTGGTCGAAGGCTCGAAGCCTCCCATAGTGATAGACTCGACACTCGAAACTCTCCCGCCTTCCTCTCCCCTAATGCAAGAACGACCTCAGATCAGAGATTCTCAGATCTTTGTTCAGATTTGGATTCTTTAGATTTGATCTAGGTTCTTTAAATCGATTTTTTTTTGTAATTTTTTGTTATAATTCTTGTATATTGATTCTTTAGATCAATTTTTTTATTTTTTTGTATGTTATTTGTAATTTTTTGTTATAATTTTTGTATCTTTTACCAGTAAGAATCCTTATGCTTTTCAAATTGTATGATTTCATACAAATTATGTGCAATTCTTATGCTTTTATAATTTTTTAACGGATATTTGGGCGGGCGGATCCACCAATCAGTACAGGGCGGAGGCGGTTTTTAAATAAATTTATAAACGGACAGATGCGGAGCAATTGGGTCTTATTCTCGACGGGGCGGTGATGGATTTGTTCAAATCCGCCCCGTTGTCGTCCCTAGTAGTCAAAACTTCCTTGAAAGGGTCATCAGAAGCTGAAACAAATGAAACAGATACCCAAACTATAGCACAAAGTCCAACACGTTCTGATTTGAACTCTAAGACTGTTGGAGACTTGCTCCATTCGTGAGTCGAAGAAGTTGGCAAATACCAAAGTAGGGGTAAACGAGTTGAGGAAAGCGGATCCAATATTGAACCGAATGTTTTATCTCCAAAGGTTCTATTTTAGGAAATATTTTACATATTGGTGTTTCAAGTTTATGGGGTTAAAGTTTTAATGGGTTTAGAAACTTTTCGATTCTAGTGATTGTTTTCTGATTTGTTTTTCTAGTTATGGTGGTTCCTATGTATTTTGCTCGTATTTATATTGCTGATGAATGAATGAAAGAGGACCAATTTGCCTTAACTTGTTCTGGTTCAGGCAAGGGTCCAGCAAAGGAGCTTTGGACATTGATAATTCATCAAACGCCCATGTTACCAACAATAGGTACCAACAATGGCAGGCTCTCAATCTTCACATCGGATCAGGTACTAATCGGTTGAATGGTAAGTGGATTATTGATACTGGGTGCTCCAATCATGTTACGGGAGATTTGTTGTATTTGTCGGATCTAAGAACTGTGACTCCCTGTTCTGTTGGCCTCCCAGATGGTCAAAACGTTGTTGCCTTGAAGGAAGGAATTGTCAAGCTTACTGACAAAATTATTCTTAACCATGTTCTTTATGTTCCAAAATTAAATTGTAATTTAATTTCGGCTTCACAATTGAGTGATGATATAAATTGTGAATTTATAACTAACTCCGACTTGTGTGCTATCCAGGACCGACACACGAGGGAGGTGATTGGACGGGTGACAGAAGGGATGGACTATACTACTTACGGGAGGAGACAAAGGTGAAAGCAGTTTCAGTTGCTCCTTCAACTTCTTTGGAGCTATGGCATCGCAGATTGGGGCATCCTTCTGAGAAAGTGGTGAAGTTGCTTCCTTTTTTTTAGCAATTCTAGTGGTAACTTGAATAAAGCATGTGAAGTTTGTCATCGTGCTAAACATTCTAGGGATAGTTTTCCGTTAAGTGACAATCACTCTACTCGCATTTTTGAGTTAGTCCATTGTGATTTATGGGGGCCATATGATACACCATCGTCTTGTGGGGCTCGCTATTTTTTGACACTAGTGGATGACTTCTCCCGCGCTGTGTGGATCTATCTGTTAGTTGATAAAACGAAAGTTTTTAAAATGTTTCTGTCCTTTATAGCTATGATTGATAGACAATTTTCTCAGAAATTGAAGATTGTTCGTAGTGATAATGGTACTGAATTTAATTGCTTAAAGGATTATTTTTTGGTCAATGGCATTCTGTTTCAAACTTCTTGTGTGGGGACTCCTCAACAAAATGGCCGGGCAGAAAGGAAACATAAACACATTCTAAATGTTGCTCGTGCCCTACGATTTCAGGGTGGTCTACCGCTTTATTTTTGGGGGGAATGTGCCCTTGCCGCTGTTCATATAATCAATCAGACACCTTCTAGTATTCTTGGCAATAAAACTCCATATGAAGTCTTGTTTGGTAGTCCGCCTTCCTTTGGTGAATTGCGTGTTTTCGGTTCTCTGTGCTTCGCTCATAATTAGAAGGCAAAGGGTGATAAGTTTGCCAGTAGGAGTCGTAAATGTGTCTTTGTGGAATATCCGTTTGGCAAGAATGGTTGGTATTTGTTTGATTTGGACAAGCAAGATTTTTTTGTGTCAAGGGATGTCAAGTTTTATGAGAATGTCTTCCCATATCTTGATGTTGAGGCTCCTAATTTTGCTGCTCGCAATGACATTCATGGTGATTTGCATGAAGGGATGGCTGTGGATTTTTCGAATTTTTTAGAAAATGATGAGGAGGTGCAGCAAGTACGCCCTCCCACGCCCAGGGGTGCTCCAGACCAGCAGCCGCATGCCACCACACAACTGCAGTCGCCGCCACAGGCCGCCACACCGTCCACACCCAGGCCTACTCCAGCCCAGCAGCCGCGAGCCATACCACAACCCACCGCCACGCCGTTGCAGCCCGTGCTCTCTGCACCGTAGCCATAGGTGTTGCCTACGCCTTCTCCTACGGATGATTCAGGGGGGCAGTGTCGGGAGATGCTCCGCCAAGTGAGCATTTAGGTCGTGGCTTTCGAGAAAAGTATTCTTCGGTTAAGCTACGTGACTTTGTTACACACACTACAGTGAAGAAAAATAGTCCATCCTCCGCTTCACCTGCTTCTACATCTTCACCTCCCTCAGGTACACCTTATCCTATAGCACATTATGTTAGTTGTGATAGTTTTCTGTGAAACACCGAAATTTTATTGCAGCTATTACCGCTGGAAGAGAGCCACAGTCTTTTAAGGAGGCTGTCAAAGATGCAGGGTGGCGCGCCGCTATGCAAGCCGAGATGCGGGCCTTGGAAGACAATGGGACGTGGACTATGGAAAAGTTGCCTTCAGGGAAGAAGACTCTTGGTAGTCAATGGTTGTATAAGATAAAGTACAAATCTGATGCTAGTATTGAAAGATTGAAGGCTCGTTTGGTTGTTTTCGGTAATCATCAGACCGAAGGGATAGATTATGACGAGACATTCGCTCCAGTGGCAAAGATGACGACTGTTTGCGCATTCCTTGCAATTGCGGCTTCTAAAAATTGGGAGTTGCATCATATGGATGTCCACAATGCTTTTCTGCACGGGGATCTAAATGAGGAGGTCTATATGAAACTTCCTCCTGGCTTTACCTCTGATGAACCTGGTTTGGTGTGTCGGTTGCGTAAATCTCTATATGGATTGAAACAGGCTCCTCGATGTTGGTTTGCTAAGCTCGTGTCAGCTTTAAAAGGGTATGGTTTTTTTACAGTCCTATTCTAATTATTCCCTTTTTACTTATAAGAAGGGGCCGGTTCAAATTAATGTGCTCGTGTATGTTGATGATTTAATACTCTCTGGGAATGATTCTGCTGCTTTGGCTCTGTTTAAAAGCTACCTTGGCTCCTGTTTTCATATGAAGGACCTCGGGGTCCTTAAATACTTCCTTGGTATTGAGGTTGCCCGCAGCTCTGCAGGGTTGTTTCTTTGTCAACGTAAATATGCACTTGATATTATTTCGGAGGTGGGTCTCTTGGGTTCGAAGCCTGCTATGTCTCCGATTGAACAAAACCATTAACTGGCGCGTGCCACTGGTTCTCTTCTCTCGGATCCTGAGTCTTATAGGCGTCTGGTGGGGCGTTTGGTCTATTTGGCGGTCACACGTCCTGATTTGACGTACTCGGTTCATGTGCTATCTCAGTTTATGCAGCAACCGCGACAGGAGCATTGGGATGCTGCATTGCGCGTTGTCCGCTATTTAAAAGGTACTCCCGGTTACGGTATTCTCCTGCGCTCGGATAGTGACTTGACTTTGCAAGGTTGGTGTGATTCTGATTGGGCCGCTTGCCCTATTACTCGGAGGTCCCTGACGGGGTGGTTGGTGTTTCTGGGTCATTCTCCGATTGCTTGGAAAATTAAGAAGCAACATACGGTTTCTCGTTCTTCGGCTGAGGCGGAATATCGCTCTATGGCCGCCATAACGTGTGAGTTGAAATGGTTGAAAGGTTTATTATTGAGTTTAGGGGTACTTCATCCCAAGGTCGTTCCCCTCTTTTGTGATAGTCAGTCTGCCATATACATTGCGCAGAACCCCGTCTTCCATGAATGTACGAAGCATATTGAAGTTGATTGTCACTTCGTTCGTGATGCTATTCAGGATGGTCTTATTGCTCCTTCGTATGTGCCGACGACTGATCAGTTGGCAGACATTTTCACAAAGGCCTTGGGCAAATCGCAGTTCGATTATCTCCTTGGCAAGTTGGGCATTCTTAACCCTCATGCTCCAACTTGAGGGGGGTATTAGGAAGTACATCCTATTATTAGGAAACACATCCTATTGTTAGAAAAATATCTTCCAGTATTAGGAAATACATCCTATTGAAAATATATTTTAGCATATTGTGTTTCAAGTTTTATGGGGTTAGAAGTTTTATGGGGTTAGGAAACTTTTCGATGGCTAGTGATTTGTTTCCTTGATTTGGGAGGTTTCCTAGTGTATGGTGGTTTCCTATTGTATTTTGACTACAATATTTATATTGCTGATGAATGAATGAAAGAGGACAATTTGGCCTTAAACTTGTCACGTGGGAGGAGAAGGGCGAGCTAGGGTTTTGGGGGAAATGGAAGAGAGTGTGGTAGTAAATGAAGATGAAAAGATGAAGTTGAATTTTAAAAAGGGAAAAGATGAACCTTTTCGTCATGATTCCAGGTCTTGATTCTTAAGACAAGCGGTGAAGGTTCTAGTAGCAACAGGCGAGAAATGAGAGTCAGCAAGAACGAATGCGTGGTGGAGGGAGAATTGGACCTTAGAGTCGGGCGAATCGTGATTAGAGGAGGAAGATATATGCTTGATCGTCGACAAAGAGGGAAGAGAAGGGCTCAGATCTACTTAATTCGAAACAGAGAGTGACAAAGAGACGAAGAGAGACAAATAGACTCTATCTGAGATAGCGTAGGTGTTTTTACTTTTTTGGGGTTAAATTTTGTAACCTCCATTCATGTTGTGACACATGTACATGTGTTATTTAAAACTAGGGTGTCGGCACGCTCTACGTGTGTGAATATTTAATATTTTTATTTATTACAACGTTTTAATAATAAGTAAAAATTATTATTAAAATTTAAACTAAATAATTATTTAATTTAAGGGTCTATGTATAGTTTATAAATAATTAAGGGCTTCGAATAAACGATGTTAAGGGCTTATGTATAATTAATAATATTTGAAAGGGACAAGCTTTTTATCATAAATAATATGAATTTATGAGGGTAAAATTGTACATATGTGTAATTTAAAATATTTTACTTCATTTTGATTTGTTTTTATAAAATCATAAAGTTGGGAAGACGTTGTCGAAACCAAAAAATTAGGTTGAAGACAAATGTGTGTAATAGTGTTTTTAATTAAAAGACAAAAACACCCCTGACACTGTTCATTGTTATGTTGCCTTCACATGTAATTATTAAGAGCATGAGAAGGGGAAACGGGAAAATAAATTTTGAGTTGAAGACTTATACTTTTCATTGTTCATTTGGAGAAGGAGAGTTATATATTTAAGATGGGTTGGAATCGAATTGGTTGAATTAATATATTTGGAACCAGTGAACCGTTTTACAACGATCTGAGCCGATCCAAACCATTTATTAAATTACAAAACACGAACCAGACTGTTTGGAGTCAAACGACCCGGTTGATTTGGATCCCTGGTTCCTTGACCTGTTTGCCCACCCCTACATAAGAGGGTTCTTGAGAGGTCTTTATGTTCTGAGATGCCATGCACTATTTTAGTCTGTCTACCCACTTTTGAGGAAGTTTAGGAAAACCTATAATAACAATTAACGACCTTTAACAAAAAAATTTTTTTTGTTAAAGACGACCTTTAACATTAAGGTAGTGTTATACACTAACCAAGGATTGTGTTTTCGCGAAATATCGTCAAATTTTTCATTTTTTTAAATTATGAATTTTTTTTTCGAGGGTTCACTACATCACAAATCATCATTTATAGCATGCCAAAAACCCTATAACTGAATATGATAGCATTATATGACACGCTATGACAATCGATGCTATTAAAAGTCTTGCTCTATGGTAATGTTTGTTAAACATTATTGTAACTATTTTCATAGCATTTTTCAAATGTTGTTATATAGTTTTCTACGCTATTGTAACTCCTTTCATAGCATTTAAAAAATGTTGTTACATAGTTTTCTACAACATTTTTTAGAATGTTATTAAATTAATTACTTGTGTTTAAGGAATGTGATTTCTCGAAATATGTCAAAATTTCACGAAATATTTTCTATTTTGAAGTTATAGAAATCTATTTCAAAATCTGAAATATGTCCAAATTTTCCTAAAAAAGAAATAAATATTTTAATTTTCGTATATTTTAATATGCTATAATGTTATTTAAGTATGAAAAGTTTGTTATATGAGTGATTCTTATGTAACATATAGTTTATATGACACTAAGAATCATGTGAGACTTTTTATGTAGTATTTAAAAGTTTAAGATGCGTAATTTTATTATTAAATTCGAAATCACAATTAAATTTTTTTATTTTTTTCTACACAAAATGAAATATTTCACGAAATATTTCTTAAAATCAAGGGGGATCGAAATTAACTCGAAAAAAATGAAATCACAATTCTTGCTTATGACACTTTATAAATGCAATTAAAAGTCTTCGTCATTTTTCTGTCATTTGTTTTTAGCAATGTTGGTATCATTTGCAATGTTTTATCTGCTATTAAAAGTGCAATAGTAAATAGAATCCAACCATGTAAGAAATATCATTTCTTGATAATCATAGTAGTTCAGTACACACTACGCCATAATGACAATTTTGTAACACTAGCCAAAATTATATGTATCATTTTTCTTATGTAGCAATATTTGTAATAGTTTATTATAATAGCTACTGCCTGTACATGATACAATTTGACCCTAGATGCCTACAACATAAAATTTATTATCTCGTGATGATAGCTTGATCAAATAGCTACTATCAAATAGATAAATAAGAATTCCCAAATTTGTATCATTTCCCTCTTTGTCGTTGAATAACACAAAATCTCTTTCGAGAGACAATTAGAGAAATAGAGAGAGAGAGAAACAAAACTTTTCTTTTCTTCGCTTCGTTTTGGCAGAAAAAATCTGGTAACTAAATCACAAGTGGCGATTGTTTGATGAAATGGCGACGCCATTGATGGTACTGTAGCACGAGATAGAGTATTGGCGGCGTTAATGGGAGGACCTGTGAATCCAGTGGATCATTCGTCATCGAAACCGTGTTTGAAGAATTCTACCCTAAAATCTCCAATTCTAATATTCTGGTTCTTCCACAAGGCTGTTTGCTCTGAGATCAATGGATCGCACAACTGACTCTCATGGAGACATTAAGCCATTGTTTGAGCGTTATGACTTTCTTCGAGTAATCTATAAGCACCACAACAAACTGATTGAACAGATTGAACTAAGGAGACGTGATTTCGAGGTGATTTATTTTTTGCTTTGACGAGTTCTCAACCGATGTTTTGAAAACCTGCAAGTTTTGATTAGTTATTTGAATTGATTTCAATCGGATTTGAGATTGTCATTTGAACTTCTTGATGATTTGATTTCTCAATTTGGAATCTGAAACTGTATGTTGATGACCTTGACTATTGATTTCTTAGTTATTTAAGTGAACTCAGAATTCATCTAGTTACAATTTTTTGGCTTATTTTTTTGCTAGGGTAGTTTTCCCTAGGAATTTGTCTTTTGAAACAAGCACAACTTCATATTCTGATTCTTGCTTCACTTGACCCATTTTCCCATAAATTGGTTTCTTGACGTTGCTACCAATTTGTATTTTACAATCAACCTAGTGATGGATAGAATTGATAATAGACCAAGAGGTTTTGCTTTCCTTCGTTATGCAATAGAGGAGGAATCTAGAAAACAATTGAAGGCATGCATGGAAAGGTATAAAAAATTTCACACCTTTTGTCTCTTGTCATAGTGCTTGGGTGATTACCCTTTTGTATGGATTTGAGCACATTGGTTCACTGTATTAAAGGGAATACATGGTTTCATGTCCACAATCATACCACTTACTTCTACTTTTATTTTTGGCATTTGTACATGCATTCAAATGAGGAAAAATTGTATTCCATTACTTGGCTATCTGCATGGTTAGTATTTATTACCGAAAAAGAACATAAATGTCTTTTCTTACAGATTTTGACAAAGAATGCAACCTTCACTTTTGTCTTTTTAGGGCGCGCACACTATAGATCTACTGTATATTTGTGCTCATAATACATAGTCTATTATTTTTTAAAGTGCAGATAAATGTCATGGATGGGTCTGCATAGTCTAATCTTTGTAACTCAAACTATGATTGGAAAATTAGTAGTACCTAACTTTTTATTTAGTTTACCAAATGAAGGCGATGACCTCGGCTCCATGTCACTGTTATTAAGGTGGATGCCTACTGATTGATAATAAAACACCATGAAAAATCTAAACCTGCTTTATAACTAGGGGAAATTAGTTTTGTAATTTGGGGAAAGTAGTATCTAAGTACTATAGTTATTGTACTTCATCCTGGAATGAGATAGTTACTTGAGATTAGTGACTCATGTGCCTAAGTACAGTTTTTGGATGGCAGGGTAATTTTCGTAGAAGTTACTAAACCAAGATGGAAGGCTTTCTCAGGAATGAGTACACTGTTACTGCTAAGGAGAAAAGGAAGCAAGTCAAGAAAAATAGATCAAAGATTCGTGGTACTCACAATAGTGGGCGTTTTGGTTATGCTGGGGTAGAATACAAAATGGCTTTTTTTTATTGCTACACTGCCATAGTTTCTCTTTAGATCTTCATAATAAGAGGCTAATATCATTTGGATTTGCAGAAAAAGATATGGCCAACTCGTACAAAATCAATCTCATGCACAGATGCATGGGTTGAAGCTCATGCTAAGAAAGATGGAATTGTTCCAGAAGATATCGGATCAATCATGGTGAGCATCAAGCTTATATTCAATTTTTTTTATTGTGTATTTAAATTGACTAATCTTGATAAATAGAAGAGCTCAGAATCTACAACAGAGAAATGACATCCTCCAACCTCGATGCTTTCTTAAATGCCTTTTGTTGGCCTTTGCCATTTTTACTGGGCTGCTATTCCACTCTGAATTCAATCTGCTATGGTTGGTGTAGGGCATGTATGAACATTTTTTGGTTATTTGTCTTTTGACTAAAATGGTTTCATATGCATATTTGTGTAGTTTGGATTTTTTTTTTTTTTTTTAGAGTCCTCTTATCATAGTTGGTATCTATCTCAAGTTCTGAACTGAAACAGTTTGTATGTGAAAGTTTAGGCGCAGCAAGCACACAGTATATGATATAACTTCAAGCACACAGTAACTCTGATCATAGTTCTTTTTTTTTTTGAAGAACAAAGGCATGGTTTCTTCTGCAGTAGTTGAAATGCCTCATGCTATTTGCATCCCATACCCAGCACAAGGCCATATCAACCCCATAGCTTCTGTAGTAGCTGAAAGGCATTGGCGAGTGAAGCTCCTGTAACCAATTTGAATGATTCCCAGTTGATGCAGGGGAAGGAGTTGGGTAATACTGAAGGCCCTTCTGACCTTAGCATTGTAAAAGTTGATGAAGGTTCTAGTGACCTAAAGATGGCCGAAGTTCTTGTTAGCAGTAGTAGCAGCATTGTGAGGGTTCCCCCGGAGAAGATGACACTTTATAAATTTGGTCAAAGAACATCAAACTTTCATGGGGTAACTAGGTAATTACATTTTCTTCATGCTTAGGTGTAAACCTGTTTTGTTGTGTGGGTGTTTTGATGTTTGGGTGTTGATTGGTGTATCTTGCATTGCAGACACAGATGGACTGGGAAGTATGAAGCACACCTTTGGGACAATAGTACCATAATCGAAGGTCGTAAACGTAAAGGAAAGCAAGTTAAGCTTCAGTAGACTGCACCGTGCTATTTATATGATTTTGAGCAAAAGAAAAAGTAATCATTCGAACAGTATGATTGCCACTGGATATTTATTTGACATTAAGTAGGTCTTTTATTATTTTTGGATCAATTAAATGGTTTACTCTAGTGCATGTCATGATCTGTGACTTGTTATGAAAAAAATTACCATGTTGATGTTGCTAAACCTTGTGTTTATACCATCACCTTATAAGATATGGAACATTTTTTCAAAAAGAAAAAATAAATGAGAGCTAAAGTACAGATGCTAAGATGTTTGAAAATTTTAACCTTTTTCGGTTTGTGGATTTCCTCAGTCTAGAAAGACAATTATGTGGATATCTGATTACATGTTACTGATTTCATTTATCTGTTTGCTATGGCAATGACTTGGGATGCATCGGCTTTGTTGTTCTCCAGTGTACCTAGGTGAGTGATATGTGATGTCAATTGAAATTATTGAGAGTATGGACTTTGCAAGAGAGCTTTTGTTGTTAAGCACCATCAACTTGTCATGCAGGTGGATATGAGTCTGAAACGAAGGCAGCACAAGCATACGACCTTGCAGCTCTGAAATATTGGGGCGGGAGTGCAAATACAAAATTGAACTTCCCGGTAATGATCTATAATGCTAGACCCTTTGTCTATTTGATTTATTTCATGGGATGCCAAGATTGTTCATCCATAACCCTTGCAATGCATTTTAAAACAGTACTTAACATGTCTCTAAAAACATGGACTTCATTTAACCATCTTGGAGGTAAGTAGAATTAAATCCTCTATTTCTTTTCTCTCTCTTTATGCTTTAAGATTTGAATTAATATATTGTATCATTTTTTACTTATTTAAATAAGTATTCAGTCTACTTAGCTCTAAAGTGTCACAAACATAGCCTTTTTGTTCAGATTCTAGGGTTCTTCAATGTAAAAGAATTGGGATTTGCATATGAAATAACTGTCTGATGCACTCTTTGTAATACATTGTCTGTCTGATACACTGTCTATCTGTCTAATGGATTACACTGATATGTCTAACATATACATTGTGTGTCTAATGGACTACTATGCTAATACACTGTCTGTAGTACACTTCTATGCTAATACACTGTCTGATATTAATATTACAATTTTCTATATCTAAATCCATTCAAATTTCTGATTAGGATTGAAGAAGATGAAGCTAGATACTAAATTTTTCACTGGGATTTCATCAAGTGAAATTGCATTCTATTTGTGTTTTTTCATATGTTGCCTCTCTGATTGTAGGCTACGTTTGAAGGGATTCTTGTTGATATACCTTTGCAACTTCCTTCTGGAGTAAGTTAAAGCAAAAGTAAGTTTTGGATACTCTTATCCATGTTGTTACTTTGATTTTTAGTATTTTTCCATTTTATCAAGTTGCAGTTAAGACATTGCTTACATTTCAAAAGGTTGTCAATTTATTATATGATCCTTCAAGAAACCTTCATGATTCCCAAGTGGCATCTCCTTCCAATTATTGAGACATTTAACTTTGATATAAATTGACCGTTAATTTGTCCCCATGTCTGCTAATGATATCTGGATAAGAGGTATCAGTGTCATCGTATATTAGTCAAAGCATGTAGTTGTCTTTAACCCATTGGTCTAGTTTCTGATGGCAATTTTCAGCAGTGCGTGCTGCTCTGCTGGTGTTGTTTTCCTCAGCAAGGTTCATATTCTGGACTACATTGCAGCTATTTTTTATGCACAGTGTATTTGGCTCTATCTCAGAAACAAAGCTTTATAAACTTTTTTTTTTCGGCGCAGCTGGGGCGTAGAGATGTATGGCAGTTTTGGTACCATTCAGGTGATTTACGTTCTTGGTTTTTATCCTCATGCATTTGCACATTTTAGGGATGATATGCTTGTCCAATGTGCTTGATGAACACTCATCTTCATATATATAGTGCTAATTATTATTTCTTGATTTGTTTTTTCAGCTTATGCAAGAACAACACTCTTGATCATAGCTTGATAAAGGGAAGATCGTTGTCTGTGCTTCTGAACTCCCAGACCTTAGAAGCGAAAAAGCCATTTAAGTTAGAGAAGCGGGTGGTGTTATTGGCATGAACAACTTTGGATTGTTTGGATGTTGGTAACCAAACTGATTGTACTTTTGATTTTGTCATTGTAATGACTATCTTACTGATTTCATATGAAAGAACCTGTAGATTTTGTTGATGTTGGTTTGCTATTGTAAGGACTAAGTTGATTCTAATATTTTCAGTAAGATATCTGCTAAGTCATCAGCTGAATAACACCTTGAAGGGTAAAATCATGTTTTTTTTTGTAAGTTGGGCATTTTTTTTTGTAAGCAGTAAGAGATTAAACTGAATAAAATTTCCATTTTGTCAAAGTATCAGCTTCACTCTTCGGTGTTGTTCAAAGATTTTGCAAGAATCATGTAGTGACAGTATTTTCAATAGTATAATTTATTGTGTGATGCTAATTTATACAATTGCTTCATCTAACAAAAATCAGCATCATGCAATATGTGATTCTCTTTTACAATTAGTATCATCTTTGTTTAGATGCAAATTTGTAAAGTTGAATCATTTAGTAAAAATTAGTATCATTAGCCAAATGATACTAATTTTAAGTAGTATCACTTTCAACATGATTCTAAATTTAGGATCACCAAGAATAGTATCATTTGATAGATGATTCTAATATTTTCAGCTACACTTCAAAACAGTTACAAAAACACTGTTTTGGTGTAGTGACATGGTAGAAACTTATGTATAATGCCAAATAAAATAAGTTTTATTAGTTCTTACATAACATATTGTTAACTTTCTCAACAAGTTTATAACAAATTGTATTTCATTTCTTGAATGTAAAATGTAGATACATGACTTATATATAGACACTGTAATGTGTTGCCAGTTGTCAAGACAACCTAACAAACTAACATACTCTGGACACATTGACACTAAACTAACTCTGGACCACATTGACAACTTAACAAACTAGTTCATGTACTAACAACTAGCTAATACTAATTAGGCTTAACATCCCCCTTCAAACCAAGCGTAGATACATCAACTACACTTAGTTTGTCACGAAGCTTCAAAATTTGGATTTCCCAAGAGCTTTAGTGAAAATGTCAGCAATTTGATCAATAGCAGGAATGTGGTGAACCTGGACAAGCCTGCGAGCTACCTTCTCTCGGACAAAATAAAGATCTAATTCAATATGCTTGGTCCTAGAGTGAAGAATAGGATTGGCACTAAGCATCACTGCACTGCTATTATCACACCAGATAGTCGGGATGACTGGAGCAAATGTGTAGTTCAGACATTAGAGACTGTAACCATGTTAGTTCAGCCGTGACCGCAGCAAGACTCCTATATTCGGCTTCAGTACTACTTCTTGAGGTAGTGCTCTGCTTCTTTGAAGACCAAGAGATTAGATTAGCACCTAAATACACACAATAACCAGAAGTGGACCTCCTGTCAATGGGATCAGATGCCCAATCAGCATCACAGTAACCAGTCCACTTGAAAGAGGGTGATGAAACCAGATGAAGACCAACAGTGGGTGTAGCCTTGAGATACCTCAGAATTCTTTTAACCACTCTCCAGTGGGATTCAAGAGGATGTTGCATGAATTGACAAACCTTATTGACAGAGTAAGCTAATTCAGGCCTTGTGATGGTAACATACTGCAGAGCACCAACCAAACTCCTATATAAGTGAACATCAGCAATTGGATCACTGCCAGTATCATAGAGTTTTTCACCACCACTCATTGGAGTAGATAAACCATTGGCGAATTGCATTTTTGTGCGACATAACAGATCATTGAATGTACTTAGTCTGAGACAAAAACAAGCCATCAGAAGTTTGTGAACTTGAATGCCAAGGAAGTAGTGAGCAATACCAAGATCCTTCAATGCAAACTGATCATTCAGCTGATGAATGAGTTGTGAAACATCCTTAGAACTGGAACTAGTAACCAAAATATCATCAACATACACCAGAAGGAAGATATGAGAAGGAGAGTGCCGGATGAATAGTGAGGTATCTGACTTAGAAGGAGCAAAACCAAATAGATGAAGAGTATGTCTCAGCTTCTCAAACCATGCCCGAGGAGCCTGCTTTAGTCCATACAAAGCTTTGTGTAGTTTGCACACAACATTTGGACGAGAAGAATCAATAAATCCAGGAGGTTGCATCATGTAAACATCTTCTTGTAAATCTCCATTCAAGAAGGCATTGTTAACATCAAGTTGAAAAATAGACCACCCATATGTAATAGCTACTGTGAAAACAACCCGAATGGTAGTGGGTTTCACCACTGGACTATATGTCTCAGCATAATCGAATCCTGCAACTTGTTCAAATCCTCGAGCCACCAACCTAGCCTTATATCTATGAACAGACCCATCAGCATTTGTTTAATCTTAAACAACCATTTGCAACCAACTATAGATCTGTGAGGAGGAAGATCAACTAACGTCCAAGTGTTGTTTCTTAGCAGAGCACCAAACTCATTTTGCATAGCCGAGGACCAATGAGGGGTATCAAGTGCTTCAAGTAAGCTTACAGGTTCAGATGAAGTCAGATAGACTTTAGGCTTGTAGATGCCTGCCTTAGACCTAGTAATCATCTTATGACTAGGAGCAATAGGAAGAGGAGGACTAGACACTGACCTGTCTGCAATACTGTCATTGAGAATAGGACTAGAACTGGGAGCAGGGCTAGAAGCAGGGCTAGGATCAGTATTAGGACTAGTTGAGGGAGTAGGAGACAAGTTAACCAATGGACCAAGCAATGTATTGGTGAATGAAAGGGATTGATTATCAGTAGGTGAAGAGGAGAACCCAATGGATGCAGGAACTGAATTAGAGGAAGGACTGGTGGGAGAAGGATTAGAAGCACCAGAGATCCACTTTGAATAAGGAAAATGTGTCTCATTAAACACAACATCACGAGATATGAATAGACGACCAGTACGTGACACACATTTATAACCCTTATGTTGTGAACTATAACCCAGAAAAATACATTCCTCAAATCTAAATTGCAGTTTATGGGAGTTGTAAGGCCTGGTGTTGGGAAAACATGAACATCCAATGACTCTTAAAATGCTGTAATCATGAGGTTTATTGTAAAGTTTTTCATAAGGAGATAAGCCATTAAGAACTTGAGTAGGAACACGATTGATAAGAAACACAGATGTCTTAACAGCATCATCCCAGTATTTTAAGGGAAGTGAGGCATGGGCAAGGAGTGTTAATGCTGACTCAGTAATGTGACGATGCTTTCTTTCAGCAAGTCCATTCTGCTGATGAGTAGTAGAACACGCAAGCCTATGACCTATCCCATGATGACTAAGAAAATTAGCAAAGGACCTATACTCCTCTCCCCAGTCTGATTGTATACATTTGATAGGAAAGCCAAATTGTAACTCAACTTGAGCCTTGAAGTTAAGGAAAGTAGAAAAAGCATCCGACTTGTTTTTCAGTAAGTAGACCCAAGTGAACCTACTATAAGAATCAATGAAATGAACGTCGTACTTGAAACCACAAGAAGACTGAGTAGAGGCAGGACCCCAGAGGTCAGTATGAATGAGTTCAAAAGGTTTTGAGTATACAGTGGTGGAATTGGAGAACGGAAGCCTATGAATCTTGCTCAAGCAACAGGCAGTACAAACATCCACATTTGTATTAGAAGCAGCAATATTGCATTTGTTAAGCACTTGCTTTACAACAGAAAGAGAAGGATGGCCTAACCTAGCATGCCAATGAGACAAAGAAGAACATGTTTTTGACATAAAAGTATTATTACAAATGGATGCTCTACTACTACTACATGCTGAGCAAGATGCTGAATTGCATGCTGAGCAAGAGGCTGAAAGACAACTACTGGATGCTGAGCAAGATGCTGAAAGACTACTGGGAGCTGCATTTCTACTGGATGCTGAGCTACTGGATGCTGACTGACTACTGAATGCTGAAGGACTACTGGATTCTGAAATACTGGAAGCTGAATAACTACATGATGCTGAACAAGATGCACCACTACTGAATGCTTGAAGAGATGAAGAATTGGGACAAGTAACATAAGAGGCAGACTTTGAACGAGAAAGAGACGTAGAAGGAAACACATATAAGCCTCGCTTAAGTGTTCCTTTCAAGAGAATTTGCAGTGTGGCCTGATCTTTGACAAAACAACAATTAGGATGGAATTAAAAAAAGTCATTGTTATCTCTAGCAAATCTAGACACACTTAAGAGATTCTTGGTCAATTTAGGAACTTGAAGGACATTTCTAAGATGTAATTCTCTTGATGAATTAAGAGAAGGAATAGAGGACTTACCTATGTTTTCAAAGGGCACAGCAATTCCATCTCCATCAAACAATTGCTCATTGCCATGATACGGCATAGCATTCATTAAATTCTGAGTATAAGGTGTGCAATGATCAGTGACTCCTAAATCTGGATACCACCTATCATCATCATGGGACTGAACTGAGTTGAGGAAGTAGTATTCGGCTGTATCTGAGATTGAGGAGCAGGTCTCCAAGAAGGCTGAGTATGGTGACTTGGTGAAGCAATGAAAGCCTGTCTTGGAGTGGAAGCTAATGATGGAGACGAGTTACCATAACCAAAATAAGATGACTGAGAACTCCATGGATTTGAAACAGAGTTATCAAATCGATTAAAGCATTTGAAGGCAAGATGCCCAACTTTGCCACAAATTTGACATTGTGGTCGATTAGACTGAGACCCAAATCCAGTAGGCCTAAAACCTCTTCCTGATCTAGCACCTCTGACATTGAATGAACCTCTGAACTGAGGTCTTCCCCCTTGAGAACTAGACACGAAAGATCTTGGTGATGGTCTGTAAGAAGACTAAGCTATATTCACAGAACTATTGATATCAAGATCTTTGTTATGTCTTTCAATCCTAGCTTCTTGAGCAAGTAGAAGAGATTCCACTTCAGTAACATTATATTCATCAGTTCTTGAACTAACTGAGATTACAAAAGTATCATATGCCAGAGGTAAGCCATCAAAGATGGCATTGACATGATCTCTTGAAGAGATTAGATGACCTACTGAGGCCAACTGATCAGTGATAGATTTAAGTTTCAGAAGGTAGGCATTGATAGTTAAGTCTCCTTTCTTGAGGTTTTGTAATTGGATTCTAAGTTGAGAAATCTTGGCTACGGTGTGTGAATTGAAAAAGCCCTCAAGAGTGTTCCAAATTTGAGCAAATGTTAGGCAACCTACTAACCTTGTAAGGAGTGATTCAGACATGGAGGAAAGTAACCAAGAAAATAGCAACTGATCTTGCTGTTCCCAGGTAAGAAACTCTGGATTGATAATGTTTCTGGCTTGATCTTCATTGGAGAGAAACTGTGCTGGAGAAGATTCTTTCTCGATGAATCTTTGAAGCTTGTGTCCTCTGATCGTTGCCAATACTTGTTGTTTCCATAGCAAATAATTTTGTTCATTCAGCTTGACAGATAAAGCATGAGTGAACATGAGAGGTCTAGACTCTGTCATGGCAGAGTTGATAGGTGGAGTAGCATTGGACGATATAGAATCGGCCATTAGAACTGCTATGAAAAGCTAAGATGAAGACGATGGAAGTATCCAGGAAAACAGCTCTGATACCATGTTAACTTTCTCAACAAGTTTATAACAAATTGTATTTCATCTCTTGAATGTAAAATGTAGATACATGACTTATATATAGACACTGTAATGTGTTGCTAGTTGTCAAGACAACCTAACAAACTAACATACTCTGGACCACATTGACAGCTTAACAAACTAACATACTCTGGACCACATTGACAGCTTAACAAACTAGTTCATGTACTAACAACTAGCTAATACTAATTAGGCTTAACAATATGGAAATATCATTTATTCGTAGTAAATAGAATCATCTATCCTGTCAGTTTCTTTTTCCTCATTTTTCATCTTCCAAATCTACCAGATGTATCAAAACTCTTGCAAAACAAAAACATCACATGCAGTATATACTCACAAGGCCAAATTCAAAGCTATAACCAATATAAAATCATAAAACAACAAAATTGATTTATGGTGTAGTGTGAAAAACTACTCATTTGCACAAAGCATTCTTTTACATAACATGTCATTCAACCATTCATTTGAGCAACCTGTGAGGATACAAGACATGAAAGTTGTTCTAAAATTCATTCAAATTGACTTTCTATGGGGTGAAGTGTGCTTTGAGAGATGTTTCAAGACTTTCTATGTGATCACAACTGTTGAGAGGTACAGATTGAAAACAAGTCACTAAACTTGCATGATATAATACCCATGTAGCAAGACTCTTTATCTTTTAGGTATGGTGTGATCTACTTTCTCCCTGCTAAGTGTCAAGAGTTCTAATAGAATAACACTGAAACTATACACAACACTTTTCTAAGTCAATTGGTCAATCATGGCATACCTGAATCATTAAAAATAATTATATCAGTTGAAAATACAGACAGAGACAATGGCATTAAGTGTATTGTGTTCGGATAAACTAGTTGGGACCATGCAATTCTTGTTCACTATTCTACTAGAACTGGCAAAGTTCATTGGGACATAATGTACAACAACATAATTGATCATAAATTGTTATTTGCATCACTCAACTTTCATCAGAAAGGGTGTCAAGCATGTTTTGATCAGAAAGAAGAAGAATAATAAGAGGAAAAACAAAGTGAATCTGAAATTGAAATATGAAAACAATTAATCAGTAACTTAATATGAGCATTTAAGAAAGACTACATGCAGATAACGCTTACCACAACATATTTGTGATGGTCTTTTAGTTTCACAGTGAAGTAAGGTGTTTTCTTCAACATTCATAGTGACAATTGAGGAGTGCAGAAGAAGCTAGACTTGAGCTTAGATTAAGATCACAAGCAAACAACAAAAATTACTCCCAGTTATTGGCAATAAGTGAATTATAAGCAAATGTTATTTAGACCATTACTAAACAAAATTTGAACACTTAATGAAGAAACAAACAAACTCACTGTCCTAATTCTTCGAGTTTATCACTGTACCACAAGGGCCCATTAATAGCAGATGCATATAACATTTTTTAAACTTATGTTGTCAAAAGCCTAAATTTTAATCGCATTACTACATTAAAATGCTATGAAAAAACTGAGCGGGAGACTGAAAATTTTGGAACGCGTTTTTGGCCTTAAAATTTCGTAATCGCGCTGAAGTCCAGCTAATACCTTAAACGCAGAGATCTCCCTCACAAATCTCTGCTCGCTCTCATCTCCTCCTCCCCTCTCGCCGTCGCCTTCGCTTCGCTTTCGCTTTCGCCTCTCCTCACACCATCGCCGTCGCCTCACCTCTCTCACTCTCTGTCGGCAGTGATATTCTGATTCAACATAGAAAAAATAAATCTGATTATTCAAATCATCTGTTCGCTGCGATGGAGGCTGCTGGTTTGTGTTCCTGCATCTGAATCCAAGTGGGGGATTGTTGGAAATATGACTTTTTAAAATAAAAGAAAATGGGTGTTTAACAGGTTTTGAACCCTGGATCTCTCTCCTATTTTGATCTATGGATCACTCTTTAAAATTTAGTCTCATATCTATTATACAACTCTTTGTGGTAGAGTTTATAAGGAGATAATTAGGACTTGGGCTTGGACCCCTTGGGGGTACCACTCTTTTATGAGGAGGGGAGAGATAGACTCTTGCGCTCGTCGCCGCCGTCCATCGGGATCGGGTCAGGTCATTAAGAGAGCAACCCATTCTTTTTACTACAAATTTATTTTCATTAAATAAATTTTGAATTTCTAAAGAGAGAATGAATCTAGACGCTTTCTTAAAACCCACATGTTTTAATTGTGTTCTCCATGCAATGAATCTAGATGGGATTTTTATCAGTGTTTCTAGACGCTTTCTTAAAACCCACATTTTCCACATGTTTTAATTGCATTCTCTAAGCAATGTATCTAGTTGTGATTTCGTATTTGAACGAATCTATATTCTCATTATAAATACCATATAGTTTTAGAGCTCTAAAAAATATGAAGTAGAAAAACAAAGAAAAAGTGTTTTGTAATAAGAGCATTTCGTATTGCAATTAGAGAGAACAAATATTTTCCCTTTTGCAATTAGTAATTCATTTTGTATTTCAATCAAAGAAGTGTTTTTAGCTTTGTTAAAATTATTTACAATGTATTGATGATTCCGAGCAAAAACAAGTGTTTAAGGGTGATAGTATTCCGTTCATCAAATGTGCAATTGTTTGAACGTGACAGAGAAGATTCTGGGCTGATTTATCCTGGGGACGGCGGGGCTAGTACACTGCTTGCACAATCTTGAGCAGAGCCGCGAAACGTCTTAAAGAGAGCAACCTAATCCGCAACTCAACCCAAAAAATAATTGGTACCTTCGTTCCTAACTTTTTATTTGAATCTTATACAGCAACAACAGTAACAACATTTGAACACTTAATGAAGAAACAAACAAACTCACTATCATAAATCTTCGAGTTTATCACTGTACCACAAGGGCCCATTAATAGCAGATGCATATAGCATTTTTTAAACAAGCTTTGCTACAGAGCGAGGGAAAGGGGCGAGGGATGGGTGTAACCGCCCATCCTCCTCGGGATGAGCACATCATATTGAAGATGCATGCGAGCGCTCATCTCGAGGAGGATGGGTGTCTCTCCCTTTCCCTCGACCCCTCAAATTTTTCTTTTTAAACTTACGCTGTCAAAAGCCTAAATTTTAATCACATTACTACATTAAAATGCTATGAAAAAACTGAGCGGGAGACTGAAAATTTTGGAACGCGTTTTTGGCCTTAAAATTTCGTAATCGCGCTCAAGTCCAGCTAATACCTTAAACGCAGAGATCTCCCTCACAAATCTCTGCTCGCTCTCATCTCCTCCTCCCCTCTCGCCGTCGCCTTCGCTTTCGCTTTCGCCTCTCCTCACACCATCGCCGTCGCCTCACCTCTCTCACTCTCTGTCGGCAGTGATATTCTGATTCAACATAGAAAAAATAAATCTGATTATTCAAATCATCTGTTCGCTGCGATGGAGGCTGCTGGTTTGTGTTCTGCATCTGAATCAATAGAGGCCGGTGGCAGGTGGTGTGCATTTGCATCGTCGTTTGGCACATCAACAAGGAGGAGGAAGGCTACGACGTTCACCCTTTCCATAATTCTGCACCAATACAGTAAATAGAAGTTACAATATCCAGTCTGTGTAATCTGTATCTTCTAGAAGGTACTCCTGGGAAAACCAACTGCCAAGTCTGAATGGTTTTCCTGGTTCTCTCATGAACCCAAAGCAACTGCAGAATCCCCATTCCATCAATCTGGAGAGAGAATCGCTCTTGAATATCATAGCAGCATGGAGGACATTCCATACTTCTAATCTATCGATCAGCTCTTGTTGTTGAAGAGCTTCGTTTTCCCCTCTCTGCTTCGATGTTCTTCTTCAGCAAACAACAAACCCATTGGTAATTTCAGCAAACAGGGTGTCTCCAATTTGCATTGTAAGCCCCTCACTCCATTATTGAAAAGAAATTTTTCGTATGCTGGACATCCCAAGTCTTTACGATTATATGTTATAAATACTTTCGGAAAATTACATATAAGCTCGGCTTTGAGAATTATTTATTAATGATGCATAAAAACGATCACATTCCTAAGCCGTACACGTGTCATGATAATCTTGAAGAACTACGGCCTCAAGCGTCAGTCCAATATTGATCCGACCCAACCAGTTCTAAGCTCGCCTAACTGCGGTCCGCCAAGCGTTGGGTAGTTAAATCACTTCGCAGTCCAAGATCGATTTACAATTAATTCGAAATTATCGAAATTTAATCGGTATATTTTTAAAATCATATACTTTAAAAATTTAATCATAGTCATATACTAAAATAAATAATTAATCAAAATACTATAAAATTTTAATTATATTACTTTACTAATTCATACAATGAACTTTATTTTGCAGGTTGGTTGGAACTAGTTCCCTGAGCTACTTGTTTAGGAAGCACAACAAGAAGCAAGCAATAGAAACAAGTCAATCTAATGCTCACAGGCAATTGAACATGCACAACAGAAAGAAAAAAAAAAAACTCTGGACCACATCCACATCCGTGATGTCCACAAGGATGACATGGAGTTTGAGAAAGATCTTGTTTGCAGTATAGCAGAATTTATAAGGTTAGAAAGATTTGAAACAAATGGAGGAACAAAGTTTTTAGAGAAGGATGATGCGAAATTGGCAATTTGTAAATGCTACACCATCATCAACTGAATTGAAAGAAATCAGGTCACCATCTCCCGTCAAAGCAATTGAACTAGGGATGGCAGTGGGACGGATTTTCACGGATATCCACCCCACCCAATTCGTATGGGGCGGATTTGGATATGGCTAAACGGGTTTCGGGGCGGATACGAATATCAAAACAACATCCGTCGAATATTCGGGGCGGATACAAATTTTTCCATATCCGCCCCACGGATATCCGTTTAAGTATGAACATTTATATAAATACCCCTGGCCCTTTAAAAGGAAAAAAAATAAAAACCTAACCACATTCGATCTATTCTTACTCTCAGACTCTCACATTCGATATCTTCTCACTCTTAGACTCTAACTTTGTGAGGTAAATGTGAAGAATGAAGATGAAGAACAACGAGGAAGATTGGCAGAGAGCCATAGAGTCGGCCGGAAGGCGAATCAGAAGAGGCGGGTGGCGGTGGTGGCACCGTCGGCGGATTTGGTGATGGAACCAGTGACGATTTTGAAACGAGGAGAAGATCCGGTGGAGTTCAAGAAGAAGAACCAGGTGGTGGCGTCAAGGTGGAACTTTTCCTTGTTTCCTGTTTCCTTAGAGCGGAGAATAGGTAATCTATCTTTAGATGCAACACCAGTTTTCCATTCAAAATCGGTGGTCAACGTAGCCCCATGCTTGAAATCCAGGGCATAGAAGCAAGTAATATAGTCATCAGACTCGGCAGCAGTGAAAGCGAACATGGTTCATACAAACGACAACCAATAGGTGAAAAGCTTTCCTAGTCTGCCATACCCTTTTCATTTACTCACAGTAAAATGCAACATATTATCAACCACCAAACCTATACCTATGGATGCAGACTTGCTTTAACATGCACCCACCATCTGATTGTTAATCAGAGCAGCAGATTACATGCCTAGTCACTCAAAACAACAAAAGTGCCCGACTTGTTAATTGAATCTAAACAACTGCAATAAGAATCTACTTTCATGAGATTTGCATCTGCACCAATTGTACCTCAACTGGGATTCTGGCAACATTTGAGATCTTGTTAATACTCCATTCCTTTTCTTTTTTCTTAGATCTAGATTTTTTTTTTTTGGGGGTTAAATGGGACGGGGCAGATATCAGCCTATCCGTCCGGGGCGGGGATGGATTTGCTAAAATCAGCCTCGTTGCCATCCCTATATTGAACATGGGGGTTCAATATCAAATTACAAAAAAAAAAAAAAAAAAAAAACACACACACACACACAAAAAAAGAAAGAAAAAGGGATCTGAAAGAAGACGAAGAACAGATCTCAGATCTGAAAGACGAAGAAAAACAGATCTCAAATCTAAAAGAAGAAGAAGAACATATCTCCTTCAGTTCAGATCCTTAAGCTCAACACCTTCTTTAGTTCAGATCCTTCCAAGGTACGTTCTTCTTCTTATTCTTCTCAATCTTCACTTCGTCCTTCGTTCGTTCCTCTTCCTTCATTCTTCTTCTTCCTTTATTCTTCTTCTTCTTTCAATCTATGGAAATTAAAAATGAAATCGATTAGTTTTTTTTTTTAATTTTTAAATTTTTTATTTATTTATAAAGACGATAAATCGGCCGATTATGCGGTGACTTGCCGATTTATATGAGTTCGTGAAAGCCAAGCGAGTTTACTCAATTCGAAACGGTTTAGATCCATTTTCCGATTAATGGCCGATTTAATAACTCAGGCAAGCGGACCTGAACTATCACAACATGCTAAGCCCACACATCTCACAGGTCACAACTTTCCTCAATACCTATAAGCCCTCTTCAGGCAAGCATCTCAAGGATCAGCTTCATACGGGCAATTACAACTGCTCTCTGCTTCCAACTAGAAAATAGACACTAGAGTATCTTCCACATGAGGGAACTTCTTTCTACGGATTGCTCTTGGATTGTGAACTATCTCCCACATATCTAGGGGCATGAAGCTAACAGGGAATTTCTTTCCTACAACACGACTCCTAATTAGGGAGGGATTTTCACAAAGATCTCATTCCTAAACTACGCCTATGATGACTTGGTAAACCCATAACTCCTTGCACTATAAATAAGACATGAGGTTGGTAAGCTAAGGTATGCTACAAATTTCCTGTTACAACATTACACCTTCCACAAAGCCCTGTCTGACTTTAGCATCAAAGTGTCATTGGCTACGGTGGTCTGTGGCTCACGTGCATTACTTATGCAGCGAGACTAGGTCGAAGCAAGGAGCGAAAAAAGACTGCATCACTTACCAATAAGTTTAATCACTTATAAAATGGAACTACTTTTAGCGTTTTTTTGTAATAGGCCGGCTTCTCCACCTCAATCCACTTTTATTTTATATCGTAGAATGTATTTATTAATTAAAAACCCAAAATAAAATTGTATGAGAATTGTTTATTCAACAATTAGGTCATGTTGAGAATTTAAATTGTGTTAGATGGGAAGTGAAATGATGGAATGAACCAAGAAGGCATCACTTATTATAACAACCTCATCAACGAGCTCCTAATTGAAGTTTGTGATTCGATCAAACACTCTTCCATTTTTTCCCTCTACTATCTTCACTGCTGTAATGTGCTATCCATCTCATGTATTGTTTGCAGATGTGCAAGCCATATGTGACTCTCTACCACTGGGACTTCCCACAATACCTTGAGTATCAATACAATGGTTTTTTAAGTCAAAATGTCTTGTGCATATGAATTTTCTAATACATACACACAAATATATATAGGGAGGATTTCCAAGATGTTGCAGAGGTTTTCCAATATGCGCACACCATCATCATCATCATCAATGCCCATACATGGATTTTGGTTCTCCAAGCAATGCGGTCTTCCCACTTATCTTCTCATAATCCAAGCTCAATGATGTCTTCACTCACTGTCTTCATCCAAGTTTTCAGTGGTTGTCCCCTCTGTCTACACCCTCCATTAACTTGCTAATCTAGACATTTTCTAATTGGCGTCATGCTTAGCCTCCTCCGCACGTGACCAAACCAAGTTAAACACATTTCTCTAATTTTGTCCTCTATGGGTGCTACACTTAACCATCTTCTAATTCTTTCATTATTATTTTTATCTTTACGGGTTTTTCCACACATCCACCTTAACATACGCATTTTTGCTACTGCCATCTTATGCGTATGTTGTCCCGTAGTAACCCAACATTCTGAACCGTATAGCATGGCTGGTTGAACAATTGTCTTATAGCATTTCCCTTTTTGACATGCAGACATCCTTCTATCGCATAATACTCCTGACAACATTTTTTATTTCAGCCAACCAACTTTAATCCTATAGTCTACATCTTCAATAGCCCTATTCTTTTGAATTATAGATCCTAGATATCGAAAAGCCTTACACTCTGGGATCTCCACACCTTCGAAAAGCCTCACAACCAAAGTTGCACACTAGATACTCCATCTTCGAATGACTAATTCTAAAACCCTTACTCTCTAAAGTCTCTTGCCACCTATCTAATTTATGACCTAAACCTTCACTAGTATCATCAATTAAGACAATATCATTTGCAAATAACATGCACCAATGTATACCTTCTTGCAGATGTCTCGTCAACTCGTCCATGACCAAAACAAAGAGATATGGACTTAAGGCCGACCCTTGATGTAGTTCTACTGACACTAGAAATTCACTGGACGTCCCACCTATTGAGCTAACACTTGTTACAGCCCCTTCATACATATCTTTAATGATATCGACATAACATTGAGACATTAAATTAACTCCTTGGGGACCCTATCGTAAGCTTTTTCTAGATTAGTAAAAACATATGCAAACTCTTACGTTCTTTTCAATATTTTTCTATAATTTGCCTAAGCAAGAAAATGGCTACTGTAGTAGACCTACCCGGCATAAATCCAAATTGATTTTCTGAAACTGTGGTTAAACTCCTAAGTCTTCGTTCTATAACCCTTTCCCAAAATTTCATTGTATGACTCATAAGCTTTAACCCTCTATAGTTCGAGCAATTTTGAATATCCCATTTGTTCTTATAAATTGGTACGAAATGCTATGCCTCCACGAATCTGACATTTTTCTAGTTTCCAACACACACACACACACACACACATATAATTATGATTTTTAACCTATTGATATTATAGGGAGGATTTCCAACATTTTGCAGATGTTTGTTTCCAGGAGTTTGGTGACCAAGTGAAGCATTGGACACCTTGAATGAACCATGGACCTTTACTTACTGTGGTTACCACTTGGCGATCCATGCACTTGCTGGTTGTTCTAAATTCATTGGAAATTGTACTACTGGGAACTTCACAACAGAGCCCTACATTGTCACACATAACCAACTTCTTGCTCATGCAGCTGTTGTCAAACTATAAAAGGAAAAATATCAGGTATAATTAGAAGGCTTGCTGGCAATTTGATAACATCTCATAGTTGCAGTGTTAAATCTCAATCTCAGAGTTGGATATAACTGTATAGATAAATATGTGATTTAAAAAGAGAATTAAAATGTGTTACATTTTATGGAACTCAATTAACACTTCTCGATTATCACTTCTCTTTCAGAAAACTCATTTTATGCAAATGATCATAATTCTGCACCAACACGTAAATAGATCTGGACCGCTGAGATTTGTGTTGTTTAAGTTGCACGCTCAACATTTATTAGCTTTCTTGTTGAACAATTCCTAGCCAGTGTTGCACCACTTTTAAGTGGGTTTCCATTTACAACTTTCAAGTGGTTGGAACTTATTATGAGCATGAATAGCCTAAACTACCATGATCAAATACTTTGATTCAGTTTCTCAATTTCAATAAGATTTTCGCATGTATCGTGGTGGATTTCTTGCAGGACATATTCATCATCTTCTGGTGAAAGACACCTTAGCAACAGACTCGTGGCAGACCTTCTGTAAAGTCTGTTATTAATCATTATGTATCGTGCCGCCCGATTTCGTAGTATTCGAGCTTCGATCTTATCTGTTGGGAGTTCTCTGTTTGTTATATACGCTAGGATTGGAGTTGTCCAGTTGTTCTCTGGATTCTTGGCGTATGCTTCTTTCGCCTCGTTTTCAAGTATGGAGCTTCCTTTCATCACGATGAGTGGATTATCATTCTCTTTAGTTGTTGCACATCATTCGCAAGTTTGTCGGCTATTTTATTCTCCATCATTGTACTCTATTATATGATGCAGTCTGGAAGCCTTCTATCAATTCAGTGGTATTTTGTTGGTAGGCCTTCTATCAATCCATAAAGACACTGATGTTTTTTATTTCCAAGTGTTTTGCTAATTGTAGCCCACTATCAAAGCTTCGTACGTGGCTTCGTTGTTTGAGGCTTTAAAATTGAATTTTATTGTTATCTCCAACGCGACGCCTTTTGAGTTATACAAAACTAATCCAGTTCAGCTTCCCACCTCGTTAGATGTTCCGTCTTAGCTATTATTCTTCCATTAAGAATTTGTACACCTTTTATGTTTGTTGGCGACTACATGTTGAGAAGCACATGTATCTGCTTTTGACCGGCCTCGATTCCTCTTTGATTGACCATGTACTCAAGGAATTTTTCTGATCATACGCCAAATGTGCCATTCTCTGGATTCAGTTTCATCTTATACTTTCGCAGTTGGGAGAAAGCTTCTTTGAGATGCGTGTTGTGGTATGCTCGACGTGAGCTTTTGACAAGCATATCATTGATGTAAACCTCCATCCTTTTACCAAATTGATCTTTAAATATTCTGTTCACCAGTCGTTGGTACATTGCTCCCCCATTTTTCAATCCGAAGGGCTTAACCCGATAACAGTATGTACCCCTTTCCGTTATAAAAATGTTTTTCTTGGTCTGGAGGGTACATCTATATTTGTTTATACCCAGAATATGCATCCATAAAACTCAGCAGTTCATGTCCTGCGGTTGCATCCACTATCTGGTCTATTTGTGGAATTGGGAATCTGTTTTTGAGGCAGGGCTTATTCAGATTGGTGTAGTCCATGTATACAATTAATTTCTCATTCTTTTTCTTTACTAACACCGTGTTGGCCAACCAGTCCGGGTAGTAAGCTTCTCTTACCTTCCTTAGTAAGCTACTCCCCCTTAGTTAGTGGGTATCTTCATGTATCCACTAACTGCGTGGTGATTTGGTTTATTATTTCAACATTACGGCGCATTTAGTGTTCTTACTTCTGTTGTTGTTGTTGTCTCTTTGATGTTTTGTCCACTTGCTCATTTTAGCGTGATTTTTGGGATTTCGTGCGACTGTCATATCCTACATGTTCTCCCAATAGTGGATCTTTCGCTACTCGTTCTTATAAAATGAGGAGTTGAGTTCAAGGTTTCTCCCTTTTACACCTTTTCGATTTCTAGTTGTTGATTCTTTTTGGCTTTTGCTTTGCAATCATGTTTAGCTTCAGGGTTTTGAGTGGCGATGTTCTTGATGCTTGTGAAGCTTTCTTTTTGCCTAAGCGAGCGACACATGCGACTTTGGATAACATTCGTCATGATTATTCGTTGTCGGCCGATCTAGAAATCATTATCCCCGAAAAAGCTGACGATCCTTGTTGTCAAAAGAAGAGGTATATCGCTCTGTACCTTGGTATGTTCCATTCCGACTTTAGGCTTTCGACTCCTTAGATCATCTGGGAGTACCTAGATTTTGTGGGTATCACCCCCGACCAACTGGTTCCTAACAGTTGGAAGGTGATGATTGCAACCTTAGCGAGAGTTATCGCATCTAGTATCCCTATGAGTGTCAGGATGTTGCATTACTTGGTGGGGTTTTGTGTGAATGTTAATCGCACCTGTTGTCTTCATTCTCCATCTTGTTTGATAGCTCTGCGAGGGAAGTTACAAGGGTTGGTCGATACCCTGATTTTATTCATCATTGCCTCCAATTATTTTAGGTTGCGCGAAAATCAGATTGTACAATCGTTTCGAACGCCTAAGAGGGTTGAGTTGTCATTAACGTTAGAGGAGCAAGAGTTTTATAGTCGGTTTGGCAAGCTTCCTCGAGTCTGTGTGGAAGATTTTCTTACTACAGATGCCATTTTCCGTAGTGGCTGGTATTCGTCAAGTGAAGTGGGTCGCGCGACGCCTATTGTAGGTCGTGCTTTGGAGATGATTGTTGCACGTGCTGGTGATGTGTATGTTGGCCGTAGAAAGAGTTGTGTTGATGAAACTGCAGGCTGAATTGCTTCTATCGCTGTCGAAGGTTCTAGGAGTATCGGCTCGATTGTTAAAAAAAGGAAAGTTCTCAGGCCTCCTAACCCTTCTAAGATGTTGGCAATTAGTTATGGCCGAATTTTGAAGAAGAAAAAGCTCGCCACATCGGTTCGTGATGCCGCTAGGGTCTCTCCCCTATTGTTTTTCCCCAAAAAGGAGGTCGTGATTAAGAGGAGTCACTTCTGCTCGAGAGAACGAGGAAGTAAATCAAGTTCTTGAAAGGAGCAAGAAGCAGGTTTACCGTCCTTTAAACATCCGTGAGACGAGTATTGTTCCTCGTACGGTTTGCCCGTTTTTGTTGACCAGATGATTGATGACTCTCGCATCATTGAAAATAAAATGCTTCAGTATGGTCTTTGGCAGTCTGAGAATCCGAAGAGTACTAAGACTTTCGATGACTTCGAGAATGATCCGACACTAAAAGATCGAGTTGTTACTTGAACTCGGGGCTTCAAACTCTTTGTTTCTCTTGCTATTACTAAGAAATTGGGATTGCTTGCTATTCCCTCCGTTTTATCCTATCTCGACTGCGCCTGAGAAATTCTGCTGGCCTTTTGAAATTGATGTGTAGGACAACGCTCACAACCTTATTGGTGGTTGGCTAATAAAGCTCTTATGCACGTACGTTCACCATGTCGTCATATTGATGATGACCTTTAGTACCTTATGGAAGGGATGACTCATCTTACTTATGAGGCCGTGATGGGGTCGGATTGTAAGGTTGCATGTGATCAGGTGGCGCTCATTGAGTGAAACCTGGTAGGACATGTCTTGGTGCTTTCTCATGTTTTCTGCCAACTTGATTCATTGAAAGTACAATGCATAGAGTATGCTAGGGCTACAGATAACTTCGTGGAGGGAGCTCGAGGCCATTCGTGGCACATTTGCTTCTGATCTCGAAGCTTCTGAAGTCGAGTTGGGTAGGTTGCGGTCCTGTCTGGATGTTGCTGAGCAGGAACTGTCCAACCAAAGGGCTGAGCGTGATGAAGCCATTCGTTCTGCTGAGGAATGTTCTGCCAGTCTCAAGGATTTTGTGACTCGAACTGTTCAGCTGAATTTTGAGTTTATTGCGGCCAAGTCTGTGGTTTCTGCCAGACTTACAGTCGTTGATAATGAATTGGCATCGACCTGAGCTATCATCTGTTACCGAAAGGCTAGAGGCTGCAAAGGTAGCGGATTAGAAAATAGTGGTCAATGGTCGTCATGACTTCTTGGATTTTCTACAGACGCAAGGCTTAGATATGTCCGAATATCGTTGCTTCGCCGAACAATAATTCAATTATGTCGAGGAAGTCATTCCAGATTCGCTGAGTGATCCTATGTCAAAAAAACTTTTCAATACTTTTCTGAGCTTACACCACCTATGTGATGCTGATGCTAATACTGATGTTCCTCCTTAATTGTCTCTTTTGATTCATTTGTAATCTATTTTTAAGAAGATCAATGGAAATTTTATATTTTGCAATTGTTGTGCTCAGTATGTCTAATTTATCAGCTTTTTACTTACGAAATTCTTGGCAGATTTCTAATTCGTTCGTCTGAATTTTTTATGAATGGCTTCAATGTTCTACATACTAGTCGTGTAGAAGTTTTTTTTTACAAAATTCGATTCTATATCTGGATTACAATGTCGTACATTATAGTCGACGTGAAAAAGTTTGACTCTTATGTCTAGGTACTTTATTACTTCGTGCCTGATCAGGCCAGAAGTTTCATTTTTATGTCTGACTTGTTCGTACGGTACATATATTTATTTTTCCTCTAGCGATGCTGAGTATTTTCACGAGTGAGATTTTCGATCTGACTTTCTTATCCTAACTAAATTTTTGTTGTTTTGAACTCGAAATGGAAGATTGAGCGAGCAAAAAAGTTTATTGTTAATATCTTTTCAAGTGTTCTACATTCCATGGCCGTGGTAGCTTTCACCCTCATTGTTTTTCAACCAGTATGTTCCTGGTTTGTTAGTCTTTATTACTTTGTATGGTCTTTCCCAATTTGGGTTTAGCTTGCATGCGCCTGGTTCCTTTGTGTTAAGCTGGACTTTTCGGAGTACCCAATAGCTCCTTGATCTTCTTGCCTTTGAATTGTTTCCCATTGTCCAAGACAGTTGCTCTAGGGATCCCAAATCAGCATATTATGTTTTTCCAAATAAACTTCTCGACTTGGGTTTATCTCATCTTCACTAGGGGCTTACTTCTACCCACTTAATGAAGTAGTCTATTGCTACGAGGAGAAACTTCTTTTTATCGGACACGAGGAGTAGTCCTATGATGTCCATTCCTCATTAAGCAAGTGGCCAAGGGCTACTCATTGGGATTAGGTTTTTCACTGACATGTGAGTGTACGGGGCAACTCTTTGGCACTTGTCGCATGTGCGAACGAGTTTTTGAGCATCCGTTTGCATCAATGGCCAGTAGTATCCTAGCGTGAGTGCTTTATGGGCCAACGTTCTTTCCCTTGGGCGATTTCTACATGTACCAATGTGGATTTCTTGCAGGACATATTCATCATCTTCTGGTTAAAGGTACCTTAGCAACAGACTCATGGCAGACCTTCTGTAAAGTTTGTTATTAATCATTATGTATCGTGCCGCCCGATTTCGTAGTATTCGAGTTTCGATCTTATCTGTTGGGAGTTCTCTGTTTGTTATATATGCCAGGATTGGAGTTGTCCAGCTGTTCTCTTGATTCTTGGCGTATGCTTCTTTTGCCTCGTTTTCAAGTATGGAGCTTCCTTGCATCACGATGAGTGGATTATCATTCTCTTTAGTTGTTGACGCATCATTCGCAAGTTTGTCAGCTATTTTGTTCTCCATCATTGTACTCTATTATATGATTCAGTCTGGAAGCCTTCTATCAATTCAGTGGTATTTTGGTGGTAGGCCTTTTATCAATCAGTAAAGACACTGATGTTTTTTATTCCCAAGTATTTTGCTAATTGTAGCCCACTATCAAAGCTTCGTACGTGGCTTCATTGTTTGAGGCTTTAAAATTGAATTTTATTGCTTTCTCCAACGCGACGCCTTTTGAGTTATACAAAACTAATCCAATTCAGCTTCCCACCACGTTAGATGTTCCGTCTTAGATATTATTCTTCCATTAAGAATTTGTACACCTTTATGTTTGTTGGCGACTACATGTTGAAAAGCGCATGTATCTGCTTTTGACCGGGCTCGATTCCTCTTTGATTGACCATGTACCCAAGGAATTTTCTGATCATACGCCAAATGTGCCATTCTCCGGATTCAGTTTCATCTTATACTTTCGCAATTGGGAGAAAGCTTCTTCGAGATGCGTGTTGTGGTATGCTCGACGTGAGCTTTTGACAAGCATATCATTGATGTAAACCTCCATCCTTTTACAAATTGATCTTTGAATATTCTGCTCACCAGTCGTTGGTACGTTGCTCTCCCATTTTTCAATCCGAAGGGCTTAACCCGATAACAGTATGTACCCCTTTCCGTTATAAAAATGTTTTTCTTGGTCGGGAGGGTACATCTATATCTGTTTATACCCAGAATATGCATCCATAAAACTCAGCAGTTCGTGTCCTGCGGTTGCATCCACTATCTGGTCTATTCGTGGAATTGAGAATCTGTCTTTGAGGCAGGCCTTATTCAGATCGGTGTAGTCAATGTATACAATTAATTTCTCATTCTTTTTCTTTACTAACACCGTGTTGGCCAACCAGTCAGGGTAGTAAGCTTCTCTTACCGTCCCTGCATTAAGTAGTCGATACACTTTCTCGTTTATTGTCTGATTACATTCTGGACCAACCAACCTTCTTTTTTGCTGAACCGACTTCTTGTCTGGGCTCACTTGTAATTGTGAGAAATGACGGACGAGTATATTCCTACCATGACCTTCACCGTCCATGCAAAAATATCTTGATTATCTTTCAGCAGTTGGATTAGTTCCTCGGCAAGCTTGGGATGAATCTTTGTGTCAATTCAGACTGCTTTGTTGTTTAGGTAGACTACGATTATTTCTTCTTTCGGCTGTCCAGTTTTAGGTCAATCACGTGGGATGGTTGGAGCCATATTATCATTCGGGGAGGTCGAAATTTGTCTGACCAGGTTGTTAATTGTGAAAGCTCTTCTGGATGTTGCAGTAATTGCTATTTGTTGGGAGCTTTTATCGTTGCGAAATGACACCCACGGGCCGCTGGTTGATCTCTTCTATTTCTATCGATACCATTGTTGGTATGGCACTTAAGCATTGGTGCATAGTTGAGGAGATTGAGCCCATTTTGTGTATCTAGGGTCTCCCAAATAGCATGTTATATGCAAAAGGAACATCGACGGTCAGGAAGTATGTTAAGAACACTCGTTGTTTTCCTGGTTCTCCTACTTCGACTGGTAGTTGAATCATCC
>QNQO01003277.1:0-64050 GCA_003290165.1 Berberis thunbergii | reverse complement strand
CAATCACAGCCTGAAAAAAAACACAACCGAAGACATTTATTCAGTGCAAAGAGGGCGAAATCAGATACAATTGTTGCGTAAAGTATTGTATCCCATGGTGCGCTACCTACAAAGTGGAAAACCCGTTTGTGAAGACTATTGTGATTGGACTTGCGAGTCCCTTGGCAAGCCTTCGCCTTCATGACAACCTTCATCTTTGCCGCCTTCTTCATCTAAATCTAGCTAACTAGATTTGATCTTTGTATCAAAAGTGTACTCTATTTTCTTATAATAACCATTACTTTTACTTGAACTAACAAACAATTATTTTTTTTTAAATGCGAGCGGGAGTTTTAATTGAACCCTAAATTATTTAATGTTTGGCAGAGTTCAAATCCCTAAACTTATGATATCATTTATCAAAGGCTTATCAACTGAGTTAATACCCCCATCGGCTAAACCAACATATTTATTTCAACATTTTGATGGATCAACGCATTTTTGTAAAATGGACTCAGTTTAACTTTTTAAATTTTTTTTGCCTTGGCAGATGCCCTCCGCAACTATGGGTTTACAAAAATCTTGTAGCAGACACTTCTTATAAAAAGCTCAGCTTTGGTTTCAAACTACTTTTAACTGTTCATCTCTAAAAAAAGCAAAAAAAAAAGAAAAGGCGCGTTAATGGAAACGAGAATCTCACTATGCCCCCCTTTTGATAACGAAACATAAAAATCCAACCTTTTCGGTTCCAAAAATAGGGTTTTATTATTGAAATTAGGGTTTACTTCAACGACTTGATGCAGAAATTCAAATTCATGGATACCGAGTTACAATCAAAGTCTCTTTCATGGCGTCAATTCGCCCAATCAAACCGCGTTGGGCTCTTTCTGACAAGCTTCCATCACTCTTCTCTGCGACTTCATCGATCTACCAAGGTACGCGTTGTTGAAGCTCTCTGACGTGTTTTACGTAATTTTTTAGGGTTCAAGTTGATGTTTTTATCCCCAATTTGAAGTATTGTTAAAAATAAATTTGCTACTCTTTCAGTACTGACGCGATTTGGTCACTTTGGAGACTTTATTTAAATGGGGGTTTTATTCGTTTGGCTCCTACGTGTTTGCTTTCTTTGGAAAAAATAAACTCCAACTCGAAAAGATCCCTTTTTTATTCTTCTTTCTTGTTTGATTTGTTGGGCGTATTGTTTACGTTTCCAATAGTGAAGCTTCTGTGTAGCTTCTTCGGGTGCAGTTAAAAGGGGTTCCTCTTTGGGTTTTATAGAGAGAGTGTAACGGTTTTTGATACTTGGTTTAGTTTACAAGAAGTTGGCATTGTTTGAATTTGATTCCTTGTGATGGTACCTAAGAGGCATTTTAGTGAGGAGGATAGTAATGTTGGGTCTGAAGGCGTTTCATTTCAAGGATCGAAGCGTCGGATTACTTTCGAGACGTGGGTATTGTTGATTATTAGCTAATAATTGCTTAGGTTGATTTTGTTTTGTTGTTTGTTTGAATTGTATTTGGGATGTTGAATGTGTGTTGTTTGTTTGTTTTTTCTCAGGGTGGTGAAAAGATGTGATGAAAGGGTTGTCCATGCAAGAGTTTGTGGCTAAACTTGAACCAATTTTACGGAAAGCGGTATGATGAGTATATATTTTTGCTTTTGTTTGTACAATTGCGCTGAAAGTTTGTATTTAGTCTTAATGAATTCTTATTTTTTGTATGTCTATCTGAATATCTATACTTTTGAGAGTGTTTAGTTTACACAGAATGACATGTTTCGGATGTTTGTCATAAATGATGGTAATGTCTATTGGTATTTAGGTTCAGTCATGGAGTTTTGTGTGTTTGTGTGTATGAGAGGGAAAGAGGATGGAGTATGTGTGTTTAGTTACTGCACCATCTCATCAAGATGGAAATTTAACTGTTATTGAGACACAGTAGTTGCATTCTTAATATTTGAATTACTTTGAGCTCCTTTATTCTTCTTTTTTGTTTTCTGAATGGGAAGAAATGCTCTGTACTTAGAGAGATTCTCTACTTTGACATGCTTTAGAATAATCAGAACCTTATACTCTGTATATTTCTTTTTGTTTGTACGATTGAGCTGAAGTTTGTTTATCTTATGAATTGTTTTGTGCTTATATCTGAATATCTATACTGTGAGGGTGTTTGTGTTCATACTTTACATGATTTGGTGTTTGTCCTAAATGATTAGTAATGTCTGTTGGTATTTAGTTCAAGGTCATGGAGTTTCGCATGTAGGTTTGTGTGTCTGAGAGAGATGCAGGATGGAGCATGTGAGTCTAGATCCTAGGTTTATCTTAGTACCACACTTGAACTGCACCATTTCATGAAGATGGAAACTGTTATTTGATATGTAGACGTATATTCTTTAATAATGAAATTCATTGAGCTTCCTTATTCTTGTTATTTTAAGGTGGAATTGTCATAAAAAATGCTTTGTGCTTTAAGAGATTCTCTACTTTGACACGGTTTTAGAATACTCATAACCTCGTATCTTAGAAGGTGAGCGGGACGATTATTTTACCTTCTTTTGTCAAATGGAAACTAAAATGAATCTTATATTTGTGCCCAAATTTGAACCAGTTACACAGAAAGTGGTACGACGAGTAGACTTTTTGTTTTTTGTACATTGAGATGAAGTTTGTTTATATTTATGAATCATTTACCTGCTCCTATCTGAATATCTCACATCTGAGAGTGTTTTGTTTTTCATAGAATTTTCATTTGGATGTATTATGTATCTGTTGGCAACGTTTATTGGTTATTTGGTTTCGACCTGGAGAAAGAAAAAAATTGGAGTAGGTACTTTAGATCATTAGCATACTACCACATCTCATGAAGATGGAAATTTTACTGTTTATTGAAACGTAGTGGTTGGAGCCCTTGAGCTCCTTTTTTAATTTATTTATCTTGAAAGTGGAACTTGTCATAAAAACTGCTCTGCACTTTTAAAGATTTTCTACTTTGACATGATTTTATCGTACTCATAATTTTGTATGCGTGGAAGACCAAGTTGAAGATTATTTTGCATTCTTGTGTCAAAATGGAAACTAAATCCCATCTATTACATGGAGATTCCATTTTCTTCCTCTTAGTTTTCTTATAGTTATCCAAGCCCTACGCCTAAGATATGTATGCTGTGGGCTTTACCTTTTTCCCTTTAGTTTGATATTCAGTAATATCTTGCAAGTAGGATAGCGGGATTCTCTAATTTAGTTTTAGCTTATATATTATGTTTATGATAACCCTCCAGAGGGGGAAATAGAGTAAACTCCTCTATCTCCTCCCAGGCCAACAAATTGACATCCATGAGCCATATGAAGGACCAACACGCATGGCAGTTGGCAGACACCATTATTCAAGATATTGTAATAGAAGTTCCGAATGCTGGGAATGCCACGTCAAAGACAAATAATTCGAGCAAACACAAGAAGGAGATGATATTTAGTTTGTCTCAAGTCCAAAGCAAATATAATTTGATTTTAAATGCTTATATTAGCAGGCTATTGTTAATTAATTTTCATAGGTTATAGATTTCAATGGTCATTCAGGGTCATGAGCGGAAGTTAAAGTTAGGATTTGGTGAGGGTTAGTAATCGTAACAGTGTTCGTATTTGATGACCCATCATGAATAATTAGCCCTATTACTTTCCCTGTTTCCCATCAATATGATAAACTAAGTGAAAACCATTTATTATTTTATTTAGCATGAAATATACTTTCGATCACAAGTCTATCTGTATGGAAGTGTGTGACTCAAATCAAATTTCTCTTAATCTGTCTTGAACTATTGTCATGGGCTGTTTGAGATTTATTACGATAAGTTAACCATCCGACTCTCCCTTTCAGACTCGTATGTTGGAAATCTAGTATGAACTTTTATTTTTACAATGTCTGTGGAAAGAGTAATTTTATTTGTTCCTGATTGGAATTATTCTATGAGTGTTTTTAGCTATGATATATTAATCATTGATCATACTTCCCAGTTTACTTCTAATTCCCTTATTTTGGGTGCTTGATAAATAAAAAAAAAAAAAAAACTTTTAAGTATTATATATTTTCATTGTCTTTTATTAAATTTTTCTGCTTCATCTATTTGTTAGGTGCGGGAGGAGGTCGAACGTGTAATTCTACCGTTTACTCAGTCATTAGCTAGGTGAATCTCATATTTCAAATATTAGTATATTACTACTACCGTGTTTATGCATACATATCTCTTGTTCTTGAATTTATTTAAGCTAATTTAAATTTTGTTTGTTTGTTCTAGACCACTCCCTAATCGGAATGAGGCATCTGGGTCAAGAGGCTGGCAGTTGCATTTCAGGAATAAGTTACCGCATACACTTTTCACTGGAAATCGAGTTGAATCTGTCGAGATAGTTATTGTTGATGCTAATTCCAAAAGCATAGTCACTTGCGGTCCCCTCTCTTCTCTCAAGATAGAGATTTTGGTTCTTGATGGTGACTTTGGTAGTGATGGCAAGGACGATTGGATCGAGGGGGAGTTTGATGCAAGTGTGATACGCGAAAGAGAAGGTAAAAGACCATTGGTGATAGGAGAACTTCAAACCAATTTAAGGAATGGGGTTGGCTATTTTGTGGATATTACCTTCACTGATAACTCCTGCTGGATGCGAAGTAGAACATTCAGATTGGGAGCTAGAGTTGTCAGAAGCTCTTGCAATGAAGTAAGGATAAGGGAGGCTAGAAGTGAATCGTTTGTTGTAAAAGATCACCGTGGAGAATGTAAGTCCATTTCTCCAAATGTAAACCTCAAGCATATGAATCTTGGATAACCATAGGTTTCGCTTATCCTTGTACATGAGACCTCTCTTAATTCGGATAGGTTTTTGCATCACTGAATCCCGGAATATTTATTATAATTACCCTGTTTGATTATTCAGTGTATAAGAAGCACTATCCTCCATCCTTGGGTGATGAAGTGTGGCGTTTGGAAAAGATTGGGAAGGATGGAGCTTTCCATACAAGATTGTCTTCTAAGGGAATTGAGACGGTGGAGGGATTTTTGAAGTTGTTATCTATTGATCCTTCGGCTCTACGCAGTGTAAGAAAGCAACCCTTCAATTCAACAAAACTAGAAAGTCTTAGCTTATAGTTTGATTGCATTTTTCAGTTATTCTAATAATTTCTTCTGTTGCTCCTTCTGCTTTACAGATACTTGGCAATGGTATGTCCGCTAAAACATGGGATATTATAGTTCAACATGCTAAGTCTTGCACTTTAGACAATAAGAAATACATGTACTACAACCCTGAGCAGCAGTTTGGACTCGTGTTCAATTCCATCTACAAGGTTATTGGGGCGACTTTTGACAGCCAGAGTTATCATAGTTTGGAATCTTTGGATAACCTCTCTGTACATCAGGTAATATGTTGTATACTTGTATATAATTAATCATATATCTGTAGATTGTAGTTGTATCTAATACTCACCTGTTCGGAAGCATCTTTTTAGGAATTAACGCCCATCACTCCATCCAAATATGGCGCCTTAGTAAGCTTTAGAAACATGGGCATAGCTGCATAGGAGCCATGATAGGCCCCTTAGTGTTAATATTTTGCTTTCCGTTTGTTATTTATTTATTTTCTGAAAAAACTGAATTAAATTTTTTTTAATCTGCCAATGCAAGAAATTGCCAACAGGTTTTATAGTATCATCATTTGGTAACTGATTTAAAAAAAATAAAAATAAAAAAATAAAGTCTATTAAGAATAGTAATGAATTATGATAGAAAAATTATAGTGCATTCATTGGAACTTAGAAGTCATTGGAATCAGTGTCATTTTTGTCTATGTGCCCAACATAAGTATGGCTCACAACAATGAAAAGTATAGTTGTTTTATAACGAGCTCTTCATAGTTCATATAGTGTATGTAATGGCTTGAGTTGTTGTCCAAAGGATTTATATATCAAACTAGTCTACGTCTTGTTGAAATGCTTAAGGTGTATAAACCAGTGATGGAAAAGTACCAATTTGTCTTCTGAGAGTTGCTACCCTGATTTGAAATTGACAAATTGATCCTTTCACGGCAGATTTTGGTTGAGAATGTGAAACAGCAAGCATATAGAAACCTGCGTGACATGGTTGAGATTAGTTGGCCATCAGTTGAGGCCTCTTCAGTAGGACTGCCATTGTTAGGTGCATCATTTCCAGGCTCAAACCTAGACCGGCAGATTACTGACTGTCCAATCACACATCAAGGTATTTCTCCGAACATGACATTAAGGCCAGTGGTTGTAATTCATAAGGATACTCCAATAGCAGCCTAATAGCAAAACTGTGCTTTCTTTTATGCGTTCCATGGAACTGCTGTTCGCTGTTCACTTAGTGGACTATCATTGTGTTCAGCCACGTTGCCTTTCTTTTTTCCTGTTTATTAATTAGGCTTATTCATGTATGATAAATATTTGACCAGTATTAGAATGTCATGCAGATCAGCCATCTATACAAGTGAATCTCAATTCCACCAATGCATTGCCATATGCTCAAGAAAATCATGGGCCGCTGCAAAATGTTACTATTATGCATAGCTGTCACCCGATACAAATGTTTTCTCAATTCCAGAGGAACAGTTTCAAGATGAAGGGTTCTTTGAATAACTATGCTGATAATGAAAACCAGTGGACAACAGGTGGATCACCAAGCCCACTCATGCTGGACGGGCATTTTGCAGGAGATGAAATTTCTCAGGTTCAGAGCTGGCCTCCAGTTTCTTCATCGTGGGGACAAGGGAATGGATGTTTTATAGCACCAGCTGCTGAAACTGGCATCAGTCACGTCTCGTCTTTTCATGATCGAAGTGCTTATGTGAACTGGAACCCTAACATGGGTTGGACAAAACTGATAGCTGTCATTAAATGTGGACTATCAGTCAGGAAAATGTTGGCTGCTAAAAGAAGGGCAAAGTTTCGGCAGCTAGGTTACGAAGGTAAGTTTTAATCGAGGCATGCGCTCAACGTTTAGAAGGTATAAAGTTTCTTCTAAACATTTGCAGTGATTTTCTAGTGTGTTTCTAGCATCCATAGGTTTCTGTACATAACTGGTGCAGTCAAAATAAGTAGAAGGTAGCTAGCTAGGATTTGTTAAAGAGTACGAAGTTCGCAACAAACCATTTACGTAATCTCAGCACAGTTTCAATGTAAATATCTGTAGTCACCATCCCAACGATGACTGTTTATAGTTGTTCCTTGCTCTCATGTAAAAAATGTTTGCTATATCAAGTCATATGAAGAGTTTGTTTTTAGACTGCTTCAGTATTTTTCCTTTCGGTTTATCTTTTCAGGTGATTAGATATAACTTTGTCACGAAAACAAAATTTTAGTTTGCAGTTCATATTTTCGAAAACATTTCCATTAAACAAATTGTGAGACAATTACAAGGACTCAAACACCTTGTGTAAGTCAGAGTCCTTTACAAATGAGACTCAGAGTCCTTGTGTGATGGAGTGTTTGGTTCAAAATTCATGTGGGATTCAATGTCATTTTCTGTCTCTAATTAAAGTAAGCATACAACAACTAATCTTATAAGAGTAAATACAAGGCAGTAACGAGAGAGATAACAATTAGAGCACATAGCTGAAACGCAGCAGTAATACGAAGCAAAATAGCAACAACAACGCAACGTCAGATTGGTAGCAAATACAGGCTGAAACAGAGCAGCAGTGTGGCGTGAAATGGGCTGCGATAAGGGTGTGAAACAAGCTGTGAGTTTGGTGTGATTCGGTGTGTACAGCGTGAAACGATAGCTAAGTAGAAGGATTGGAATCGAGTGATTTCGAGTGTTCTTCGTTTGTGAGTTTCGTCAAACTTTTGGCGGTATTGATGGTTTGAGATTGGGTAATCTCAAGGATTGTTGCTTGACAACGTTGTAATATTCAAGTAAGTGTTTTCATATCAATAAAATGGTTATAGAGTCGTCATTCGTAGAGTAGGCAAAATCGAACCACGAAAATCTCGGTGTCATCTTTTTTTCTGCACATTGTTTGTTATTTGTTATTACTTGCATAGCGTTATTAGCCATTCACTATCACCAACTAGGTCTAGGACTTGTGTTAGAATTATTTGCATTAGCAGGTATTTCCTTACAAGTGGTATCAGAGCGCCAGTTAGTTGGTGTTTGTGTTTTGAAGGTGTCAATTAAAATGGCTGAAAGGTCTTCTTCATCATGTGATGATGACTATGTGAAAGTTCATGGGTTCGATATTGTTCGATTAAATGGTAGGACCAATTTTAAAACTTGGCAGATGGATTGTAAAGATATTCTGGTTAGTTTTGATCAGATTGATGCACTTGATAAGAAAATGAAACCATCATCAGATAAGGCGACGGTTGAGGTTATCGAGAAGTGGAGTAAAATGGATCAGAAGGCATGTAGTACAATTCGTTTGTGTCTTTCTCGCAATGTGGCTTACAACTTCGCTGATGAGATGACGACTCAGGAAATTTGGGATAAGCTTCAGGCTATGTATCTTCAGAATGATCAGATGAGTGTGATGTACCTACATAAAAAATTCTTCACTTTCAGGTTGCAACCAGGTAAACTCATGATTGATCATATAAATGATTTTGAATGTTTATATTCAGATTGTGTTATCTTGGGAGCTAAATTTGAAGATAGTCAGAAAACATTATTCTTGTTAATTTCTTTGTTACCGGAATGGGAACCGTTTGTCGATCAGATGACAACATTGAAGAAAGAGAAATTTGTGTACAGTGATATTGTTCAAGCTATACTTGCAAAGGCTTTCAGAAAAGAGTGTTTCGAATGAGGAGGTTCAAGCACATGGTCTTTCAGTGACAAGAGGAGGGAATTACAAAAGGAACAACTACATAAAAGAATCGGTCTAAATCAAAAGGCAGAAATATGTCTAAGGTTGAATGTCACAAATGTAAGCGCAAAGGCCATTACATAAGGAATTGTCCAGACTGAAAAGATAATCACAATAAGTAAGAGAATGAGAGTAAGAGCGTAGAGAATGTTGTTGAGACACCGGATGTGGTAGATGATATTCTAATCGGGGGTGACTTAGCACATGCACTGACGGCAAAATCTTATGACAGTTGGATGTTGGATACGGGAGCTTCGTATCATATGTGTCCCGTAAGGGAATGGTTCAGCACTTATCGCGAGGTTAAGGGCAGTTCAGTTAAAATGGGTGACTCTCGGCCTTGCAAGACAATGGGTGTTGGTACAGTCAAATTTCAGTTGGCAGATGGGTCATGTAGACAGTTTACCGAGGTACGTCATGTTCCAGCTCTTTCAAAGGGGTTGATTTCTCTTGGGGTGTTTGAAGCTGAGGGCTACAAGTATATTGGTGAAACTGGATATTGCAGTGTTTATTTTGGTGATAGGTTGCTTATGACAGCGGTTAGGCATGCAAATTTGTATTTCCTTCAAGGCAGTATAGTTGAAGGTGGAGCTATGGTTTCTACAGTTGTTGATGAGAAAAGCTTGACGCGTACACAGTTATGGCACATGCGATTAGGGCATGTAGGTGAGAATGGACTAAGAACTTTAAGCAAGCGGGGCTTGCTTGGCAGCGATAAAATAGCAAAATTGGATTTTTGTGAACAATTCATCTATGGGAAGCATTGTAGAGTTAGTTTTAGTGATGCTACTCATAGCACCGCGGGGATTGTGGATTACATCCACACTGATGTTTGGGGGTTTTCTAGAGTCGCATCCAAGGGGGGTTCCAAGTATTTTGTGTCTTTTATCGATGACTTCAGCCGGAGAGTATGGGTGTATACCATGAAACATAAAAATGAAGTCACTGATCTCTTCAAGAAGTGGAAAGCCATGATTGAAAAACAAACAAGAAAGGTGATCAACGTAGTGAGATTTGACAATGGCGGTGAGTATACCGAGGATCCCTTGAAGCAGTTTTGTTTGGAACATGACATTAGAAGACACTTCACAGTGAAGTCGACACTAGGGGTGGGCATGGGACGGGATGAGACGAGATATACCCATCCCGTTTATACGAGATCGAGACGGGACGGGGTGGAAAAAACCTCATCCCGACCTCGTCCCATCCCAAACGGGTTCGGAACGGGACGGGATCAACGTGTTGCCTGTGACTGCCGCGAATATCATCATCATATAAGAGCGTGAAAAATAACTTTCTTATAATTAAATATAGATGTTGCATGCAGATATAAGGGTAGCCACTAAATCCCCTAACAATGAAGTCAAGTGGGCTTGACTGTTAGAAAATGACATGATAAATGGGACCCACTAAGAGTATTGTGTCGCTGTGATGGCCTTCCAACTGATTTTACAATTTCATTACTGTGGAAAACAAAATTCATGGTTCCTTGACAAAATGACATTTCATCTTTTGTTAGGGAATAAATATAGACCTATTGGTGATGCTATAAGATATTCATAATGGTTTGCCATCAATACATGTATTGTAATTTAAAAAATATATATTTTTACAGTCCAAGGCATCTCAAATTCTTGGCTCCGCCCATGAATGTTCCCTTCTGAATATGTATTACTCAGTTAATTGTCATTTTTCATCTTCACTTGGGTATTATCAATATTTGGATTTTAAATAATTGGAGCTACTTTTATTGGGAATCCAAGCAACAATCTGATATCTTTCTCTTGCTTAATGAATATTTATTTCTTGAAGTAACATTTCTGTTACCACTGCAAACACCATGAGTTTATGTCAGTCATCTGTAAGTTTATATGAATAAAAATAAATAAATAAAAATATTAATAATAAATATTTAAAAAATAGCTCGAGACGGGACGAGATTGGCGAGATTGAAAATCTTCATCTCATCCCATCCCATTCTAGAACGGGACGGGACGGGATCGGGATCGCAGAATGGGTTGCCCACCCCTAGTCGACACCACAACAGAACGGGGTAGCAGAGCGGATGAACCGTATCCTGTTGGAGAAAGCACGGTGCATGTTGTCCAATGCAGGTTTGGGCAGAATATGGTGGGTTAAAGCAGTAAACACGGCGTGCTATCTCATTAACCGCTCTCCTTCATCAACTATTGAGTCTCAGATTCCTATGGAGGTATGGTCTGGTATTTCTTCAAATTATTTTAACTTGAAAGTTTTTGGTTGTCCAACATATTTTCATGTTAGAGAAGATAAAATAGGAGTAAGGGTCAGAAAAACTATTTTTCTCAGTTATCCAGATAATGTGAAAGTGTATAAATTATGGTGCACTGACTTGCAGAAGTTTGTGATCAGTTGAGATGTGAAGTTCCATGAGGAGACTTTTGTTACAGGCAAAATGTGAGAGATGCAAAGATGATTCCCTTAGTTGGAAGGGTGATAGCTATGATGAAGATGAGGATGTTAGAGATTTTCTGCAGGTGGAGCTTAGAGCTCCTAGATCTCATACAGAGTATGACGTTCCTTCTACTGAGGGAATGAACGATACAGATATGATGCATGATGAGACAGTGGTAGAAAATGAGGTTCTTACTGATGGGGACATGGATCCTACACAACAACAGGTTCAACAATTACAAACACCGTCTTTAGCAGCAGACAGAGAACCTAGAGTCAGACATGCACCACTTAGATTTGGTTATGAGGATGGCGCAGCTTATGCATTCTCAGTTCTTGATGCGTATGATGATGTTCCTACCACATATACACATGATTTGCAAAGTGTTCAGAAAGATGAGTGGAAGGAGGCTTTGGATGAGGAGATGTTATCTCTTCAGAGGAATCATACATGGGCGCTTGTGACACTCCCTAAGGGGAAGATACCAATTGGGTGTAAGTGGGTTTTCACAGTGAAAGACAAGATTCCAGATTCCAGGGGTACTTGTAGTACAGGTATACGCTACAAGGCAAGATTGGTGACTAAAGGATATACACAGCAAGAAGGTGTGGACTACAATGAAGTATTTTCTCTGGTGGTAAAACACACTTCTATCCGAGTCCTTTTGGCTTTAGCAGTGCAGTTTGACTTAGAGCTCAAGCAACTTGATGTCAAGACTGCTTTCTTGCATGGAGATTTGGAGGAAGACATATACATGTCTCAGCCCGATGGATATGCTGTTGTTGGTAAGGAAGAAAAATGTATGCAAACTGAAGAAGTCACTGTATGGATTAAAGCAATCTTTGAGGCAGTGATACAAGAAGTTTGATACTTTTATGATTGAGCAGGGATATGCGAGGAGTCAGTATGATCCTTGTGTACTCACACAGAAGCTCAAGGATGTGTCTTTCGTGTTTCTCTTACTTTATGTTGATGACATGCCCATTGTTGCGAAGAACATGAAAGAAATTGATAAATTGAAGTTGAAACTTAGCATGGAGTTTGAGATGAAAGATCTTGGTTCAGCGAAGAAGATACTTTGAATGGAGATAGGAAGAAAAACATACTGACTTTGTCACAGAGGCAATACTTAGAGAAAGTTATTCACCGTTTTGACATGGATACGTCTAAGCCGGTAAATACTCATTTGGTTGTTCACTTTAAGCTCTCGGGTAAGTTGTCTCCTAGCACAGAGGATGAGAGGGAATACATGTCACAAGTTCCCTATGCTAGAGCAGTTGGTAGTCTTATGTATACCATGATTTGCACATGTTCGGATATCGCTTATGCAATCAGTTTGGTTAGTAGGTTTATGTCAAACCCGGGAAAACAACATTGGCAGGCAGTGAAGTGGATATTGAGATATCTTCGGGGTACGCTGGATGTTGGTTTAGTATATGAGAGTGGAGATGTGTCAAATATGATCCGAGGTTATGTAGATTCGAATTATGCTGGTGATCTTGATAGGCGCCGATCGACTACAAGTTATTGTTTTACATTGGCAATGGGTCCGGTGAGTTGGAAGTCTCAATTACAGTCTACAGTTGCTTTGTCTACTACTGAAACAGAGTACATGGCTCTATCAGAGGCGGTAAAGGAACTCATATGGCTTCGAGGCTTGATTATTGATTTGGGTGTTACTCAGGATGATGTGACAGTGTTGTGTGACAGTCAGAGTGCTATCCATTTGGCGAAGAACTAGGTTCATCATGCCCGGACAAAGCATATTGATGTGCGGTATCATTTTCCAGGGATGTCATTGAGGATGGCGAGGTTCTCTTGGAGAATGTGAGTACTAAAGACAACCCAACTGATATGTTGACAAAAGCAGTTCTAGGGATCAAGTTTGAGCATTGTCTCAGCTTGATTAGGCTCTCTCAGTGTTGACGCCCCAAGGGGGCAGGGCCCTTCAGGGCATGACGGCGATTCTCGTGACCGAGAGATGGGTCTTTGGCGGTATTTCATGCCAAGGTGGAGATGCTTATATGGTTGTTTATGATGCTTGTGTGGTGGCCTGAAATTGTTCTCCAAGGTGGAGATTGTGAGATAATTACAATGACTCAAACACCTTGTGTAAGTCAGAGTCCTTTACAAATAAGACTCAGAGTCCTTGTGTGATGAAGTGTTTGGTTCACAATTCATGTGAGACTCAATGTCCTTTTCTTTCTTTAATTAAAGCAAACATACAACAACTGATCTTATAAGAGTAAATACAAGGCATCAATGAGAGAGATAACAATCAGAGCACACAGCTGAAATGTAGCAGCAATACGCAGCAACATCGCAGCGTCAAATTGGTAGCAAATACAGGCTGAAACAGAGCAGTAGTGCGGCGTGAAACGGGCTGCGATAAGGGCGTGAATCAGGCTGCGAGTTTGGCGTGATTCGGTGTGTGTGCAGCGTGAAACAATAGCCAAGTAGAAAGATTGGAATCGAGTGATTTCGGGTGTTCTTCGTTTGCGAGTTTTGTCAAACTTTTGGCGGTATTGTTGGCTTGAGATTGGGCAATCTCAAGGATTGTTGCTTGACAACGTTGTAATCTTCAAGTAAGTGTTTTCATATTAATAAGATAGTTATAGAGCCGTCGTCTGTGGAGTAGGCAAAGCCGAACCACGTAAATCTCGGTATCATCTTTATTTTCTACACATTGCTTGTTATTTGTTATTACTTGCATAACGTTATTAGTCATTCACTATCACCAGCTAGGTCTAAAACTTGTGTTGGGATTATTTGCATTAGCAGGTATTTCTTTACACAAATGCCATCTCCTCGAAGGGCTCTAACACCAAAAATAGATTTTACAATTTTAACATTGAGTTTGAGACACAAAATCCTATCTTGAAACTTCTTTTATTGATTTGAAACTGATCAAAAGGTACAAAGAATGAGTTTTTTTGTCTAGGTTTGTTTTGGTGAATCCTATCTTTTGTGAGATTTTGTTTCGGCCTTTTAGTTAACCCTATAAGGCCAGTCATGTAGCCTTCGAGCGTTGATTTTTAAATGAATAAAATGGATCACCATCCCAATTTGAATAAAAAAAAAAAGTCTCGGACATTACATTAATAGCTGAATTCATCATTTAGTAGGGTTTTGCCATTAACTCAAAGTAATAGAAATCGATCTAATGGACATATTTTGACTTCTAAATTTTTTTTTTTGCCGGTTTACAAAAATCTTGTAGCAAACACTTCTTATAAAAAGCTCAGCTTTGGTTTCAAACTACTTTTAACTGTTCATCCCTAGAAAAAAAACCGCGTTAGTGGAAACGAGAATCTCATCAGGAATTTTATTATTGAAGTTAGGGTTTTTATTATTGAATCAGGGTTTACTTCAAGGACTTGTCGCAGAAATTCAAATTCATGGATACCGAGTTACAATCAAAGTCTCTTTCATGGCGCCAATTGGCCAAATCAAATCGCGTTGAGCTCTTTCTGACAAGCTTCCAACACTCTTCTCTGCGACTTCAATCGATCTTTCTGACAAGCTTCCAACACTCTTCTTCTTTCTTGTTTGATTTGTTGGGCGTATTGTTTACGTTTCCAATAGTGAAGCTTCTGTGTAGCTTCTTCGGGTGCAGTTAAAAGGGGTTCCTCATTTGGGTTTTATAGAGAGAGTGTAACAGTTTTTGAATTTGATTCCTTGTGATGGTAACTAAGAGGCATTTTAGTGAGGAGGATAGTAATGTTGGGTCCGAAGGCGTTTCATTTCAAGGATCGAAGCGTCGGATTACTTTCGAGATGTGGGTATTGTTGATTATTAGCTAATAATTGCTTTGGTTGATTTTGTTTGAATGTGTGTTGTTTGTGTTTTTTTCTCAGGGTGGTGAAAGATGTGATGAAAGGGTTGTCCATGCAAGAGTTTGTCGCTAAACTTGAACCAATTTTACGGAAAGCGGTATGATGAGTATATATTTTTGCTTTTGTTTGTACAATTGAGCTGAAAGTTTGTATTTAGTCTTTAGGAATTCTTATTTTTGTATGTCTATCTGAATATCTATACTTTTGAGAGTGTTGTTGTTTACACTTTACGAAGAATAACATGTTTCGGATGTTTGTCGTAAATGATGGTAATGTATATTGGTATTTAGGTTCAGTCATGGAGTTTTGTGTGTTTGTGTGTGTGAGAGGGAAAGAAGATGGAGTATGTGAGTTTAGTTACTGCACCATCTCATCAAGATGGAAATTTAACTGTTATTGAGACATAGTAATTGCATTCTTTAATATTTGAATTACTTTGAGCTCCCTTTATTTTTCTTTTTTTGGAATGTGAAGAAATGCTCTGTACTTAGAGAGATTATCTACTTTGACATGCTTTAGAATAATCAAAACCTTAAACTCTGTATATTTCTTTTTGTTTGTACAATTGAGCTGAAGTTTGTTTATCTTATGAATTATTTTTGTACTTATATCTGAATATCTATATAGTTGAGATTGTTGTGTTGTTCATACTTTACATGATTTGGCTGTTTGTCCTAAATGATAGTAATGTCTGTCGGTATTTAAGTTCAAGTCATGGAGTTTCGCATGTAGGTTTGTGTATCTGAGAGAGATACAGGATGGAGCATGTGAGTCTGGATCCTAGGTCTATCTTAGTACCACACTTGAATTGCACCATTTCATGAAGATGGAATGGAAACTGTTATTGATATGTAGACGTATATTCTTTAATAATGAAATTCATTTGAGCTCCCTTTATTCTTTTATTTTTAAGGTGGAATTTGTCATAAAAAATGCTTTGTGCTTTTAAGAGATTCTCTACTTTGACATGGTTTTAGAATACTCATAACCTCATATGCTTAGAAGGTTGAGTTGACGATTATTTTACCTTCTTTTGTCAAATGGAAACTAAATGAATCTTATATTTGTGGCCAAATTTGAACCAGTTACACAGAAAGTCGCACGTCGAGTAGACTTTTTGTTTTTTTTTGTACCATTGAGATGAAGTTTGTTTATATTTACGAATCATTTACCTGCTCCTATCTGAATATCTCTACACCTGAGAGTGTTTTGTTTTCCATAGAATTTTTCATTTGGATGTTTATTGTATCTGTTGGCAACGTTTATTGGTTATTTGGTTTCGGACGTGGAGAAAGAAAAAAATTGGAGTAGGTGACTTTAGATCATTAGCATACTACCACATCTCATGAAGATGGAAATTTTACCGTTATTGAAAAGTAGTGGTTGCATTCTTTCATTGGAACCCTTTAAGCTCCCTTTTTTAATTTATTTATCATGAAAGTGGAACTTGTCATAAAAACTGCTATGCTCTTTTAAAAGATTCTCTACTTTGACATGATTTTAGCGTACTCGTAATTTTGTATGCGTGGAAGACCAAGTTGAAGATTATTTTGCATTCTTGTGTCAAATGGAAACTAAATCCATGTTATACATGGAGATTTCCCTTTTCTTCTCTAGTTTTCTTATAGTTATCCAAGTCCTACGCCTAAGATATGTATGTTGTGGGCTTTACCTTTTCCCTTTAGTTTGATATTCAGTATATCTTGCAGTAGGATAGAGGGAATTCTCTCATTTAGCTTTAACTTATATATTATATTTATGATAACCCTCCAGAGGGGAAAATAGAGTAAACTCCTCTATCTCCTCCAAGGCCAACAAATTGACATCCATGAGCCATGTGTAGGGCCTACACGCACTTGGCAGACACCATTATTCAAAGATATTGTAATAGAAGTTCCCAATGCTGGGAATGCCACGTCCAAAGACAAATAATCGAGCAAACACAAGAAGGAGATGTTATTTAGTTTGTCTTAAGTCCAAAGCAAATATAATTTGATTTTAATGCTTACATTAGCAGGCTATTGTTTATTAAATTTTCATAGGTTATAGATTTCAATGGTCGTTCAGGGTCATGAGCGGAAGTTAAAGTTAGGATTTGGTGAGGGTTGGTAATCATAACTAGGGGTGGGCACGGGACGGGATAGGACGAGATATACTCATCCCTATCCCATCCCGTTCATACGGGATCGGGACGGGACGGGACGGGATCAGCGTGCTAATCTGGAGAATACATTTTGAACATATTATCAACTAGAAGTCTGAAGTTCTAAAATACATAGAACATATTAAAAATAAAAACTATTGTTGAAATACATAGAAGTCTGAAGTCCCATTAAAATTTTTTTAAATAAAAAATATGATTACATGCTACAGAACAATATATAGAGCCTCAACTTGGTTGTATCCAGACAGTAGTACCATCTTCAATTAACAAATTATTGAAGTTTATAAAAAAGGAAAATATGAATCCTAATTAATATTGAACAAAACAATATGAAATCGAATATTTCAAGACCTTTGGATTCTTGTTAATCCAGAGTCGAATTATGTTGAATTCACATTTTATCAGACTAGATAAATGCAAATGACAATAGTTTCATGTCATGACAGATAACTCTTGCATACGTGTAGGTGCAACATGATTGAGACTTCCAGGAATATCATAAACATGTGTTACCTATTTGCTCAAGCTTCCCCTATCAAATGGCTTATTCCTAAATAATTAAATAAATATATTAATAATTAATATTAATAAATTAGTTCGGGACGGGACGGGATTGGCGGGATTGAAAATCTTCATCCCATCCCATCCCATCCCATTCTAGATCGGGACGGGATGAGATCGGAATGAAATTATTCAATCCCATTAAGACCCGAAAAAATCGGGACGGGATGGGACGGGAATGGGATCGCGGGATCGGATGCCCACCCCTAATCGTAACAGTGTTTCGTATTTGATGACCCATCATGAATAATTAGCCATATTACTTTCCCTGTTTCCCATCAATATGATAAACTAAGTGAAAACCATTTATTATTTCATTTAGCATGAAATATACTTTCGATCACAAGTCTATCTGTATGGAAGTGTGACTCAAATCAAAATTCTCTTAATCTGTCTTGAACTATTGTCATGGGCTGTTTGAGATTTATTACGATAAGTTAACCATCCGACTCTCCCTTTCAGACTCGTATATTGGAAATCTAGTATGAACTTTTATTTTTACAATGTCTGTAGAAAGTGAGTAATTCTATTTGTTCCTGATTGGAATTGTTCTATGAGTGTTTTTAGCTATGATATATTAATCATTGATTATACTTCCCAGTTTACTTCTAATTCCCTTATTTTGGGTGCTTGATAAATAAAATAAAAAAACTTTAAGTATTCTAAATATTCATTGTCTTCTATTAAATTTTCTGCTTCTATTTGTTAGGTGCGGGAGGAGGTTGAACGTGTAATTCTACCGCTTACTCAGTCATTAGCTAGGTGAATCTCATATTTCAAATATTACTACTACTGTGTTTATGCATACATATCTCTTGTTCTTGAATTGATTTAAGCTAATTTAAATTTTGTTTGTTTGTTCTAGACCACTCCCTAATCGGAATGAGGCATCTGGGTCAAGAGGCTGGCAGTTGCATTTCAGGAATAAGATGCCGCATACACTTTTCACTGGAAATCGAGTTGAATCTGTCGAGATAGTTATTGTTGATGCTAATTCCAAAAGCATAGTCACCTGCGGTCCCCTCTCTTCTCTCAAGATAGAGATTTTGGTTCTTGATGGTGATTTTGGTAGTGATGAAATGGAAGATTGGGTCAAGGGGGAGTTTGATGCAAGTGTGATACGCGAAAGAGAGGGTAAAAGACCATTGGTGATAGGAGAACTTCAAACGACTTTATGGAATGGGGTTGGCTATTTTGGGGATATTACCTTCACTGACAACTCCAGCTGGATACGAAGTAGAACATTCAGATTAGGAACTAGAGTTGTCAGAAGCTCTTGCAATGAAGTAAGGATAAGGGAGGCTAGAAGTGAACCGTTTGTTGTAAAAGATCACCGTGGAGAATGTAAGTCCATTTCTCCAAATATAAACCTCAAGCATATGAATCTTGGATGAGCACAGGTTTCACTTATCCTTGTACATGAGGCCTCTCTTAATTTGGATAGTTTTTGCCTCACTGAATCCTGGAATATTTATTATAATTACTCTGTTTTGATTATTCAGTGTATAAGAAGCACCATCCTCCATCCTTGGTTGATGAAGTGTGGCGTTTGGAAAAGATTGGGAAGGATGGAGCTTTTCATACAAGATTGTCTTCTAAGGGAATTGTGACAGTGGAGGGCTTTTTGAAGTTGTTATCTATTGATCCTTCGGCTCTACGCAGTGTAAGAAAGCAACCCTTCAATTCAACAAAACTAGAAAGTCTTATAGTTTGATTGCATTTTTTCAGTTATTCTAATAATTTCTTCTATTGCTCCTTCTGCTTTACAGATACTTGGCGGTGGTATGTCCGCTAAAACATGGGATATTATAGTTCAACATGCTAGGTTTTGCACTTTAGACAATAAGAAGTACATGTACTACACCCCTGAGCAGCAGTTTGGACTCGTGTTCAATTCCATCTACAAGGTTATTGGGGCGACTTTTGATGGCCAGAATTATGAGAGTTTGGATAACCTTTCTGTACGTCAGGTAATATGTTCTATATAATTAATCATATATCTGTAGATTTTAGTTGTATCTAATACTCATCTGTTGAGAAGCGTCTTTTTAAGAATTAACACCCATCACTCCATCCAAATATGGCGCCTTAGTAAGCTTTAGAAACATGGGCATAGCTGCATAGGAGCCATTAGGGGTGGGCACGGTTTGGATCGGTTCCAAATTTTGAGGAACCTAACTCGAACCGTTTACATTTTAACGGATCTGGTCCGGTCCGGATCCCTTCATTTTGACAATTGGAACCGAACCTAACTCGAATCGTTCCAAATGGTTCGATTCCTACGGTTCCAAACGGTTCCTGCATCAGACATGCACAAATCCTCTCAAAATCAAACATCACTGATGCACAAATCCACTCTGAATCAAACATCATTGAAGCATGCATCCAATCACATAAAGAAGAAAAAAGAGAACCATTGAAGAAAATGAACAAAACAAATGAATTCCAACTTAATCAAGAGCAGTAGGTGAATGAGAAATTACCAGTAACAAGTTAAGAGAGTTCTTTACAGCAAAACACATAGTCCTAATTAAAAAGAAGATTTAGGACTTGGATAAGAGGGATCCAAGAAAATCGAAATCACTATTTATTCTCTTCTTCCTCCCCCCTTCATCCACGATGACACATCACAATTAACGCATGGTCAGACAATGACATCGTCAATCAAAAGAGGATAACTTTGGATAACTTTGCTTGAGAGATTTTCTTTTCCTTTGTGTAGGTTGGATGAGGAGAGGATAGATCACATTCTGATGCTCTGCCCCTTTACTAGTGAGTCGTTCCATGGATTGTTAGGAGAATCGATCGATCAACGCTCTCACTACATAAATTACTCCATTATAGATCTTTCCCAAAAGGGAAAATGGGTATGGATACACTCACCGGCGACCCACCTCGCCATTCTCTTCTTCTCTCGTTTGCAGACACCACAACGTCACTTGTCACCATTTCGCCATTTTTCATCTCACAGTCCATGTCGCTAGCAACCAACCTTCGACCTCTCCTCCTGATCCAGCATAGAGAGCGCATATTAGTCATATATCCTGCAACACATATCGAAGGATCGCTTGAGCTTTCATCTTCAAGAGATCGATCCAGCTCGTTTGTCTCAGATCCAACCACTTGCTTTCAGATCCAGATGCTTTGCTCTCCTCTTTTCTCGGGGTTGTCTCTGTTGAGTTTTGAGTTGAGTTGAAATGAATTTCTTGAGAGTTTTATTAGGTTTTAGAGATTTCTTTCTCTTCAAGACAGAGTTGAAGAGGGGGAAGAAAAGAATAAGGTGAGAGTGAGAAGAGAGAGAAGGCATAGCCGCATAGGGGTGGGTACGTGTGTTTGGAATTGCTATAGAGTTTAGGGTTTTTTTAGGGTTGAAACCAATACGGGTTGGAACCGGACCGTTTGGAATTAAGTATTAGGAACCGGACTCGACCGTTACACAATGGATCCGAACCGTTTCTCAGTTTACAAATTTAAAAACCGAATCGTTTGAAGCAAAACGGTCCGGTTCGATTTGGATCCGCGGTTCCTCGACCCATTTGCCCACCCCTAGGAGCCATGATAGGCCCCTCAGTGTTAATATTTTGCTTTCTTTTTGTTATTTATTTATTTTCTGAAAAAACTGAATTAAATTTTTTTTTACTCCACCAATGCGAGAAATTGCCAACAGGTTTTTAGAGTATCATCATTCGGTAACTGTATGTATAAGAATAGTAATGAATTATGATAGAAAAATTACTTTTATTAAACAGTTTTTTGTAGGAGATTATAGTGCATTCATTGGAACTTGGAAGCCATTGGAATCAGTGTCATGTTTTGTCTATGTGCCCAACATAAGTATGGCTCACAACAATGAAAAGTATAGTTGTTTTATAACGAGCTCTTCATAGTTCATATAGTGTATGTAATGGTTTGAGTTGTTGTCCAAAGGATTTATATATCAAACTAGTCAACGTCTTGTTGAAATGCTTAAGGTGTATAAATCAGTGATGGAAAAGTACCAATTTGTCTTCTGAGAGTTGCTACCCTGATTTGAAATTGACAAATTGATCCTTTCATGGCAGATTTTGGTTGAGAATGTGAAACAGCAAGCATATAGAAACCTGCATGACATGGTTGAGATCAGTTGGCCATCAGTTGAGGCCTCTTCAGTAGGACTGCCATTGTTAGGTGCATCGTTTCCAGGCTCAAACCTAGACCGGCAGATAACTGACTGTCCAATCACACATCAAGGTATTTCTCCGAACATGATATTAAGGCCAGTGGTTGTAATTCACAAGGATACTCCAATAGCAGCCTAATAGCAAAATTGTGCTTTCTTTTATGCATTCCATGGAACTGTTTCTGTTCACCCCACATCCACCATTTGATTTTATAATTAGTGGTGGGAATGAAAGTCCCATGAACGTGGGAATCACATGCCTTGAAGGACTAAGGAGTGAGATTTCCATATTCATAGTATTTCTATTCCCACCATTCATCATAAAATCAAATGGTGGATGTGGAATGATACATCAATTTAGCCTAAAATATAGGGGTCCCCTCATGGATTCCCATAACATAAGTTAGGGTGTGTTTGGTTGCATGGAATCCTATGCCCTGAGAATCCATGAGGGAATCTCCATATTTATGCTAATTTGAGACATCACTCCACATTCACCATTTGATTTTGTAATCAATGGTGGGAATGAAAGTCCCATGAACATGAGAATCACATGCCTTGGGGGACCAAGGAGTGAGATTCTTATGTTCATGAGACTTTCATTCCCACCATTGATCACAAAATCAAATGGTGGATGTGGAATGATACATCAATTTAGCCTTTAATATAGGATCACCTCATGAATTCCCATGGCCAACCAAACACACCCTTAGTGGACTATCATTATGTTCAGCTAGACGTTGCCTTTCTATTTTCCACTGTTTATTAATTAGGCTTATTCATGTATGATAAATATTTGACCAGTATTAGAATGTCATGCAGATCGGCCATCTATGCAATCAATTCTAGCATCCATAGGTATCTTCACTACATAACTGGTGCAGTCAAAATTAGTAGAAGTTAGCTATTCTTGGATTTGTTAAAGAGTATGAAGTTCGCATCAAACCATTTACGTAATCTCAGCACAGTTTCAATGTAAATATCTGTAGTCACCATCTCAACGATGACTGTTTTATAGTTGTTCCTTGCTTTCATGTAAAAAATGTTTACTATATCAAGTTATATGAAGAGTTTGTTTTCAGACTGGTTCTGTATTTTTCCTTTCAGTTTATCTTTTCAGGTAATTAGATATAACTTTGTCACGAAAACAAAATTTTAGTTTCCAGTACATATTGTTGAAAACATTTCCATTAAACAAATGCCATCTTATAACATGTGGGTTTCCATTGCTGTAAACAAATCCAGAGTGCCCTATCTTCCTTCTTCATTATTCTTCTCATTTTATCGCATCACAGAATCGATGGGTTTGCTTAAAAGTTGAAAGAAGTTGGGTTGGCAAAGAAGCCTAAAAGGATGAAAAGAGAGAAGAAAGGAATTAGGGAAGAAAGAGATGGAATAAAGGTTGTAGGCTGTGTTTATGGCCAATAAGGCTTCCTAATGTAATGGTTTTAACTTTAATTTTTTTTTTAGATTTTAAAATGTGCACAGATTAAGCATGAAAATATAGCATTACTGACCGTCCTCGAAAAAAAAAACCAAGAAATGGTCGCTTTGCATTATTTTTCTTCATTGATCAAAAGAATAAGCAGAAAGATAAAAGAAATAAAAAAAAAGGCAGGATTATATAGATTCCATTTCCACAATAAAACCTTTAGCATGAGAAAATAATTGGCTTTCTACAAGTAAAGCATGATGACATGAAAAATTACATATAGTAACTACAACGGATGGAGAATGAAAATCCTAAGAAATCAGGTTTTTGAAATCAGGATAATGTGGCGTGATCTTGAAATAATGATGACATCTACAAAGTGTTTATGTATATCTCGAGGTTGTAAAAAACCTCCTTTGATTGCCACATCATTTAGATTGCAAAACTTGGTTCCCTAGCCTCACTCGATGGAGAAATGAAAGACGAGGTACCACGTCAAATTGGCAATCTTTGTCCACCAAGCATTAACCAAAATTTATTTTATTTTTTAAATAAAAATTTAATTCTTACCGGTTCTGGCATCGGTGCTGCCTATTGAGAACCAACGAAACTTAATAAGTTTTTGACATGGTTTGAAACGGAACGAAACTATACCGGTCCGGATCGGAACGTGATGGATCAGGATTGTTGCACACCCCTAAAACTTATGATCAAAAAGTAACTATACCCATTTTTAGTTCTTTTCCAACCCTGTTTTGTCAAGATAACTATAAATCAAATTGCAAATATATAAAGTAGAATTACCTTGTGGAATCAAAACTAGAAATTTCTATTTGACACTTGGGGCAAAGAAGAAACTCATATTTTTCAAATTAATTACTTCCCATTCATTTATAAAACATTATATAATCAAAGACAGCCTTCCAATACAAACATTCAATAATGCACCTTTTTACGCGTTTATGAGAACACAAACAAAACCATATACAAATGTGAAAACTTACCACAAAAGCTCCATTCATGGAAAAAGAATCTGTATCCTTTAAGCAAATACCCCTTCATGGCCTCCCTTTGTCACAAGCAATGTTATTTGATTCTTCTTTTTAGAAGGCTATAGTACTCTTCATTGATCCCTTACCTCTCTCTCCATGTTTCTTCTTTAGTCTTCTGAGTTCTGAGAGAGCTCTCATTTTGAGCTGAAAATGCCGGTGAGGCACGCTGATTTAGCGCATTCGCACCATTATTCAGACCTTGGTAGCAAGACTGGTGCATTTCTTATGGTCTTGTCCATACTTTGTGGACTTTGTAGTTTTGTTCTGTGCCTTGTTGCTGAGACAAACAGATCAGTTGTAAGTACATATATGACTCGTATTAATCGTTTTTGGATTTTGCAAATGGCACCGTAAGGTCCCCTGGCTAGAGCACTGCCTAACCGAGACATTAGTCATTCATATTTTCGATTTGTACTTCAGTATCTATTGATATATGTTGATCATATTATACTGACTTTTGTGCCTATAACACATGTTCATGCAAGTTAGGCTAATTCAATTGATCCCCATTGTAATTATTTGTGCAGGTAACATGGGTGCTCTCCAGTGCTGAGGAGGAAAATGAGAGATATGATGAATGTGTATATAGCGGTAGCGGTAAGGTACCCTTATTATGTTCTGGGGGTGCATTTCTCAGCCTGGCATTTGCCATGGTTATGGAACATGCCTACATGTTGGTTGCCGTTAGCAAAGTGACGCCTCCTGCACTGATAGCATGGAACCCAGATAGTTCGAGAACTGCTGACTCCCTTACATTACGCGCTGCGGTTTTCTTTGTTACAACTTGGTCAGCTTTCATCAATCTTACTCCCTACTTGATATGTTTGTTTAAATTACTTCAGTTAGTTAATTCAATTAACTTATACAAAAGTATCATTGTTCTAGGATTAGTTTTGCAGTTGCAGAGGTGCTTTTGATGATTGGGATTGGTGTTGAATCGGGCCATTTAACCAAATGGTCTATACCCAGTGCGAGTTGCCTTGTTGTTCGACAAGGTCTATTTTTGGCAGCTGGAGTTTTCGGATTAACCACAGTGTTCCTTGTAACAGGCTTGTATCTAACTGCATTACGTGCACATAGGCTGCAACAAGAGGAAGAAGAAATCCAAAGAGAAGTGATAGACACCGCTATTCTCTATGCATCTCCGCCCAGATCACCACCTCCTCGTCGCACATTGGCAGATGTAGCCCAGATTTCCCTCCCCGGGCAAGAACACCATGATCAGCAACTACAACTACATAGGGAAGCAACATCTCTCTGCAAGTCTGTTGCTTCTTTGGCTTAATTCTGAGTCTTGGTGGGTCTGTTGGGATTGTAAATGTATATAAATATTTGTTGATTTATAGGGAATTAGTCATAGTGAAAATATCCGAATTTGAAGAAAATTTGGATGACAGTTTTCAAGGTCGGGGTGCCATCAATTCTAATTGGGTTGTGTACATTCTACATAAATCCTAATCCTCACTGTTTAGAAATGGCTTGTGTTGAGCAAACATGTATCGACATGGTTGTTCATCTAATAAATTTGTCAAAACAAACTGTTCGAACTTGTGAGATGTAATGTATTTGTAGCCTTTAGCGATATTTCCTATATGCATGGGAATGATTGTGCACGATTAAGTTTTGTAATTTTGTCAAAATTTCCATCTCCAATTCTACCCTGTAAAATTAATATGCAAGTTCTAAATACTTTTATCAGAAATTTATTTTTAGCTAAAATGTAGGCTTCAACCAGATCATTTTATTAATGTCTTGTTAAGCTGCATTAAAATGTGTTCAACAAAGTAATAAAAATGCAGAACTTGAATCTCCACTTCCATAATAATAACTTTGCAAGTTAGCAGCCGGAGACGCAGATCTGGTGAGCAGCAGTTTTGTTCATGTATTAATGTCGGCACAGAAAGCACAAAGCACTGCTTCTTGTTTTGCCTCTCGGGGGTGATTAAAGACGGAGGCAAGAGTAAAAACCCTGCCATTGATTGCTGCAACCAATGAAGCATTAAACGCAGCAGTTGACACCCTATGCAAACACTAAAATGGGAACTCAGTAGGATGTAGGCAAGAGATCAATGAGCTGGGCATCATTGTTTGCTAATCACAGCAGTGGGCGATCGACCAATCTGCATTGTGTACCACTGTCTGGGGTAGAGGGTGAGCGTGTTGTTCATATCAAACTCTCAGATCATGAACAACGACTAGGAGAATGTGAACACTGTCTCATTGGCAAGTGGCAACTGTGTAGGGAAGAGATTAGCATACTGTTTGTCAAAGACAGATCGAAATGTATTTGGGGGCTGAAGAGTGATTTCAAAATGTCAGTATATTGGGAGAAGGCTTTTTTTTCAAGTTTTTGAATGAAGATGATAGAGCAAAAGTGCTGGAGATAGGACCAGTTCACATAGTAAGCAGAGTTTTCATTGATGGAAAAGCTATATGGAAGAGAATGTAGAATGTGCTCAACCCAGTAGCAATATGGGTGACCTTGAGAAGAGACCGGAAGGATTGCAAGCTATTGTGAGTGCACTGGAAATGCCCATCATGCTAGTTAACAAGGCAACAGAGAACATAATTCGACTCTCCTTCACCATAGTATGTGTAGAAATAGATGCCAACAGCCCATTACGAAATTCAATCCCAATAGTAATTGATGATGGGAAGATGGTCACAGTGGAGGTGGAGCATTCATGGAGACCAATGAAATGTGATCACTACATGGGGTTCGGACATGCATGAACGAGTTGTCCCAAGCACAAGAGAACCAAAACTAGACCAACAAACTAGTGAATTGTTAAAACTGTCGAGGTCCAAAAGTTTTATTTGAGGCGGTGTTGGGCGACTGCAAATAAGTATAAATAGGTGCATAAAACAGAGTTTTATTCATAGTGTTTTCAAGGAAGTTGTTGCATGAATAAGCAACAGAGAACATAGTATTCTCTTTGGTGTTTGGTGCGGCTGTCTACGCGTGGACGGTGACTTTGTGTTTGATTCTTTGGGCGTAATTTTGTGCGACAAAGTATGACGCGTGGCTGCGATATCGACTCAGTTTTGTCGATTGATTTGGTTGGTAAAAGAAGTTGAATGAGCTTTTGGGTTAATCTGTTGTGAGGTAACTCGTGTTATTTACTCTTTGTATTACTCAAGCTTTGGGCAAAAATGTTGAAAAATTATTGTACTTCTTATTTGATTAGTCGATTATCTCGGAATTGTCCCGTGGTTTTTCCCTTCACATTGAAGGGTTTTCCACGTAAATATTGGTGTCTCATTTATTATTGCTTTAGATTATTTCCTTAGTATTGTTTTATTAGTATTTGTCCCGACATTTGAGACCGCGCTTGCTATAGGTACAAGAACAGAGCTTGACCCAGGTAACTGATTTTGAAGTCAAAACTCAGTTTTTTACAATTCCTGTCTTGTGTGTATGCATAATGATGTATGATCTGCTTCAGAAATGTTGATGTTACTGTATCGGTGATTGTTTCTTTTACTTTTTAGCTGTGTGGTGGCAACAACATGAAATTAATTGCTTAGAACTGCAACGGATAGCAGTTCGCATATTAAATCAAACATGCTCCTCGTACGGTTGTAACCATAGCTTGAGTACCTTTGACTAGATCCATAGCAAGAGACAATCCTGTAGCTCATAAAAGATTGAATGATCTTGTCTATGTTCATTAGATGCTTGCAGCTTTGGGGAGAACTAATCAGGTCAAGTTCTCTGTCGCTATATTGAATCTGTATGTGATAGTGAGAAACAGATTTCGTGGATTGATGTTCATACAAATAAATTGTTGGTTACTTTGAAAGCTTGTTGAGAGGATATCAACAGAGGTATCTATTGGTAATCCGTTACCTAATACAGATATACAAAGTTTGTTTATGAAATCAACCTTGATTAACCCATTGATTTTTTTTTTCCAGTGTTCGCCTATGCAACTTTTTTTCTGCATTGTTTCATTCCCAATTCTCGTACAACTAAAATGCAAACCATTCATAGTATATCAATCTTAAAGCACTTGCAGTCAAACTAATCTTTACTCATTTTTCTTGACTGTCAAACTTCAAACGTTCTCAAATCAATCCTCCTTAAACAAGTTATGTAAACCCCTTTAACTATCCAATTCAACTTGTAAACCAAAATTCTGCTAAAATCCCACCTAGCCAGCCCCTCTCTATCATAAATGTTCAAAGCTCAACATCCACTCTTAATCCTTCATCAATTACACTAATAAATCATAAACTGAGAAACAGAGTGAACAGAGCAACAACAACAAAAACCAACAATGTATTATATATATATGTACAAAACTGAGAAGAACCCATCACTAATCATCACCAATAAACAAAACCTAATTCCAAGATTCCAACTTTCAATCGGTAAAATCAAAATTAAATAAAAGAAATTCAGGAAAACAAATGTAGGACAGAAAATCTAAAGAGCATACTTGTAAAATAAATGTACTTCAAATGTTACTGAAAAACATGTAAATACAAGCGATGTATGCATAACATATTATCATGGCTAAAATTGAAAGAACAGAGCAAAGAAACCGTCCGCATCACCAATCAGTCACAAATTCTACAAATGAAGAAAGGAACACACATTCATATCATACAGTCCTCTAAACCACTAACAAATAAATACAGAAACACAACTGAATGAAAGAAAGTATAGATATCCACATTGGGTTCTCTTGAACCAAAACATCAATTTTGAGTTACCATTCTTTAATAATAGTATCACACAAGAATTCAATGCGCATAAAGAATGACATCTCATTCTACTTCAGCTAAATTGTAACGTATCCAGCTCACATCACATGTGTACAATACAACTGTGAGATAATAGTACCAAATCGTGTGAGCTACCATCAGTTTACTAATGAAACAGAATCTTGTATAACTTTTGGTAAGTTTCAAAGTTCCAATAGCACACAAGCAACTCTTAAGTGATGGAATGTGAACAAATGAGAGATAAAACATCAGCAACCTCAATGGGTAAAAGTAAGATATCCATTAGGAGAGTAACCGTCAACTTGATCCCAGGATTTGCACGAGGCCGACTGTTCAGAAACTCCTCAAAATAGGTCTTGTTTTCTCTTGCTAACGTCAAATCCGTAACCTGAAAATAACAGAAATCAGCATATTGGAAGCGTGTGCTCACTTAAGAATCAACCTGTTGCTGTTTCAGCTTTGTCAAGATACTCCTCTCATATTATTATCATTCTCACTCCTGTCAATTAGAAGTCGGCACATGCAAGATTTTTTTCCTGCCATCAGAAAGCATTGATAAAATTTGTATCAAATATGTTTTCAGGATCATCCATTACTGGACTGCCACAACCTACTCTTGCCACTGGTAATGTCCCCGTGAAACCATCTCTCGTGGAAGAGTGTGATTTTTAGCTCGAAACAATAACTAGCTGTAAGCCAAAACAGGTCTTAACTCTCTGAAATATTCATCTTTATCATGGAGTGAAAATAAGAAGTCCAGAATTTCAACCAAATAAAGCCCAAATGGCGCACATTCTTCACTAACATATTATCTTCTGTAATCACCTTCACACACAATCCTGCAAAAACAAACACAACTTTGCATAAAAATTCAAAATCATGGAAAACTTTTGCTTTTCAAATCTTCAACAAGGCAAGAGTGAAAGTTACAAAATCCAGATTTCAACGTACTTTTGGTTCATGAGAAAAAAGAGGGATCAATGGTAACCAAACATGAATGAGGATATATATGTGAATTCTGTCCGAAAATAACAAATGAAATATTGGTTAAATCCTTTGACATTTGTTGGAAAACTCTGAAATACAGTTTCAATCTGTAAGGCTATAATCTTCAAAATCCATTTCATTGGTTATGAATCATGATCCAATTCTCTTAAACATGAAGTAAAAAACACAATTGAGATTTCAATAAGTTTTCCAATAACATGTCCGAGAATATAAAAACAAGAAGAATGCCATAAACACAACAATCCCGAAATATTATATTAATTGGTTCTTGCATTTAAACTTCTAAATGGCACAGTTTCTTTAAACCAATCCTGTGATGTGAATGGAAATGTACAAACCACAAATCATAGAAAACAAAATGCAAATAAATCTGAACACCAATTTCCACCATGCTCAAAGGTGAAAACAGATGAGTAAGAACAAAAATAAGGCTCACCTGAGAAACCACATAATTAAAACATTTGAAAAATTACAAAATATTGTTGCAAATATTAAGAAAAGCAAACTTATATTGACATTACCATCAATCTCCGTAGTAAATGACATCTCAGATGAGACAGAACACACCCATTTGAGTTTTACAGTTCATCAGATAATTGTCTCTTGACATTTTCGCCCTCTTTTAGCCACCATACTTAGCATGTTGCAAGATGATCCTCTTTGTGGGCTTGTGCCTGTGACAATGGTCAACATACCTAGTTGTCCCAAAGTAACTTATAGCATCCTCCAAAGGCATCCTCCAAAGTGTTGCGCTTTCCTGCAATGGAAGATATCATCGATGAAAAACAACAAAATTGAAGTATTGTACATCTTCTAAAAAATAACACTGTAATGAGATGTAAATACTTGGAGATGACTAATTTGAAGCAAAATATATATTTGACTCTTCTTCCTTCGCAAAATCATTTCTAGCTAAGCAAAAGACCGAGAATACATGTAGACCACAAAATTCCAGAGAGACGGAAACAAACTAACCTCTGGTAAATTCTGCTGGTTGCTAAAATGCATGTCCTGCCCCTTTGTTCGCTTCACACAATCTTACAACACCACGAAAAACACCAATCAAATTGTTTATCTCAAATTGATCAGACATCACAGGGTAAGGAAATATTATGGAAAACTGAAGGAACAACGCCGATCAAATCATAAAAGTAGATGTAAGGATTAAAATAAAGATTTTTTTTACTAAGAATATGACGACCATCAGAAAATTTCTTTAAAAGTAACTCAGAAAACAAACCTGCTTTTGTTTGGTGACCTAAAAGAATAAGTTTAATTGGAACCTACATCTAACATAGGAGAGAAACCACTTAATTCAAGAATTTGATGTTACAAGAAAATAAGAAAAGAAAGGGATGCAATAAAAGGAATTGGGAAAAACTATGTTAGTTAAGTGTAAAAGACAGTAATTGAAGAAAGCTAATAATGAAATATATGGCATTCTGAGGAAGGGAGGGAGGGAGGTGTTTTGGCTGACTCTTACCACGATCACTGATTGGAGTTTAACCCACTAGAGTTTAACTGAGAGAAACATATGGAACATGGTAAATCATGTTGAAGCTGTTGTTGTCTTCTCTCTGCCCGTCTCTGTTCTTCCATCGTTTTACTAGTTCTTTATCGCATCTCCGAATCACTAGACGTTTAAGAGCAGTGAGGTGTTGCATCCATTGTGGCAACACGTTCCAATTGTTGGGAGCATCAACTTCCAAAAACTCAAGTAAGGTTAAAGTAGTACCAATCCAATTCGGCAAGTCCACTGGTGCACCATGTATGGGACGAGGCCAGAATCGTATATGTGTAAGTATTGCAGCAGAGTGTTTTAACCCCTCTGGAAAACACGTCAAGTTGGACAAGCTGTACAATTGAATTTCTTCAAGGACAACAAGGTGCTCAAAATCCTCCTTGGAGAATTCCATCTCATTACAATCACGGATTGTGAGGGCATGTAGAGAAGTCTTGTCCAACTGAGGCAAGCGCTTCAAAGCTCGACAACTGTCAATAATAAGGGTTTTGAGAGAGGAGAGGTTTTTGAGTCCCCCCTCTCTCTCCTCTGCTGCCAATGAAACCAAGTCGGAGCAACACCTAATCTCCAACTCTATCAGGGTAGCTAGACTATACAGTTCAACAGGAAGAGCTTTCAGGTTGTGGCAATAGCAGATTCTCAACTTATGGAGAGCAGTAAGGTTAGTAAGCGTCCCTGGTGGAAAATACTCCAACTTAAGAAACCAATCAATTAGAAGAGAATGAAGGCAAGGGAGGTCTCGCAGTGAAGCCAGAACCATTCCATTGCAACTGTTGCCATTAATGTGAACACCTTGGACAGGTGACCATGCCAATGGGATTTCTCCTTTCAGTTTTGGGCAACCAACGAGTGTCACGCTTTTGAGGCCAGGGAATACTGCTGCTACCTGTTGTGTTATTGGTGGTTGAGACAAGGATGACGATGACAATGGGAGTCCTCCTCCTCCTCTTTTTAGTAGTTGTGGGCATCTTTCAAGTTTCTTAGAGCTTTTGCTTTTGAGGCAAGGAATTTCTGCTGCTGACGATGATGAGGATCCCTCCAAATTGCGCATAGGCTCCTCCAAACTTAGTCGTTCTAACGATGGGAATTCTTCTTCTTCTTCTGCACTTGCTTCAGACGATGAAGATAATGATGAAGAAGATGACCATCCCTTCAAATTAGGCATCCACTCCAAACTTAGTTCTTCCAACGACGGGAATCCTATTCCTCCTGCATCTGCACCATCCATCACCTCCTCCTCCACAATGAATTTCAGCGAATCCATTTTCAACAACTTCAAAACTTTAAGGCTAGGAAGTTTCCTTAGAGACCCAAGATGTTCACACTGGCAACGAGAGAAACTGATTTGCACCAAATTTGGGAGTAACGAAGCTTCTGTCAACCAACTTGGAGACAAGGTTTCTCCTTGATATCCTCTAACTTCCAATTCTCTAACATTTACGTGAGGTTGGAGGCCTTCTATCACATTTTCATTTTCTTGCTGCTGTTGTCGACGAAGGCTTAAGAATTCATCTTCTACTAGACTCGAATAGGAAGAGTCTGTCCAAAATAGCCCCAATGAACGTACATCTTTCTTGCTCATCAAATTTGCCTCTTTAGCCTCCTCCTCATTTTTCACGAGCCAAAGCCTACTTATTGTTAATGTTTCTCCAAGTTTATTCAGCAATTGCAACCCACCAATACCACTGCTGCTCCCTTTGCCCACAGTAAAGTAACTTAATGTTCGAAGACGAGTTAATCGCCGAATCCCGACGGGCATCCCACTTAAACGACGACATCCTCTAAGATTTAGGTGTATGAGGTTGCTCATGTTTCCAATATTTTTTGGCAGTGACCGAAGAAAACCACAATCACTAAGATTCAATGTATGCATATTTCTAAGCAAACAAATAGATTCTGGCAACGATTCAAGATAATAATTATAAGAAAGGTTGAGACACCTGAGATATATCATTTCACCAATGCAATCTGGTACCACTTTAATTCCATTATCCTTCAAATTCAATGCTCGTAAGCGCATAAAATCTACGAATTCGAACTCCGAGGTTGCCTTCATTCCATTGTAGGGCCGAATGAGAGAGCGTAAGCGTGGCGAGGATATTTGCATTGACACATGAATAGAAGATGACACATGACGAGTTCTTTTAGCAATATTTTTTACACTTCCAGAATCCTCAACAAAATACTCATCTCCTGCAATACAACTTGCGAGATCATGCACAAGATCGTGCATCTTACATCCTAATATGTTACCATCTCCGTCCTTCTCAGTGTCTTGAAAGAATAACCTCCATAGCAATGCGTTGAAAATCTCATTCCCGGTATCCTCCAACTCTATGTTTGCTCGGGATTTCACCAAACCGTTCGCTATCCATAATTGAATCAATTCTTCTTTTTCGATCTCGTGATCTTTGCAAAAGATTGAACAATGAACAAAACACCGTTTCAATTCCGATGACAAATGGCAATAGCTCAGTCGTAACACCGGTAAAATGCCCTTCAGACTACTTTGAGGGAGCTCCCAAATTGGATTCTCTTTAATAGATAACCACTCATTTTCCTCACTTTTGAAGCGTAGCAGACCCCCCAAAGCCTTTACCGCCAAAGGTAAACCTCCACACTTCTTCACGATCTCCTTGCCAATCTTCACCAATGCTGGCCTCTCTTCGTTTCCTGGACCAAATGCATATTGCTTGAATAAAGCCCAACAGCCACTTTTTGATAAACCGTTCAAGCAATGAGAAGGAAGCGCGCTGGCAATGGATGCTACTGTTGACAGCCGAGTAGTCATAATAATTGAACTACCTTGAGCCACCCCTTCAAAAAATTTCATCATTTTATTCCATTCTTCTTGGCTTTCTTCCCATACATCATCTAATACAAGCAAAAGTCTCTTGCCGTGTACCTCTTTTTGAAGGCTCAATCGTAGAAGTTCTAAGTCTTCAAGAGTACATTCCCTTCCTGAAATAGAGGCTATTATCACTTTCATAATACGTTTGATATCAAAATAATCTGAAACACAAACCCAAGATCTATCTTTGAAATAATTCTGCACCCGCTCATCGTGATAAACCAGTTGGGCAAGAGTTGTTTTGCCAAGTCCCCCCATACCCAGAATGGGGAAAACGGAGATAGTATCTTTGCTACTGCTGCTGGCGACGTTAAGCACTTTCCCCTGACTAGCTGTTGGGTGTCCTCGTGTACAAAATTCCGGCAAAGTCATGTAAGCTGATCCCAGTAATTGCTTTACCAACTGTTCTCTGTTTTCATCTCTCCCATAAACTTGGGGTTCAGTTGAGAGAGACATAGTTATACGATCTGGAGATACCACCACGCTCTTTTCCTTTTGCAACTCAAGCCCTGAACATTCTTCGGCTAACTCGCTAAAAATCACAATGAGCTCTCGAATTTTCCCATTAAGTTGTTCAGTTACATTGCTGCTGCTGCTAGCTCCCTGAGAAGCTATCTGTTGTAGAGCTTCATATTCAAACTCATCGAAAACATCATCAGCCTCATATGCTGCATCGTTCAGCTCTTGTAGCCAAAACCGAACTCTAACCGCCTTTTCATTGAATTGCTTCTCCTCTGCATCATCAAGGACTTCTTTGATTTTAAGGAAACTTTTGAAAAGCTTCTTCAACTCTTTCACCAACGGACCAAACTTGTTGATCTGGTCGTTGTAGATTAAAGAGTAGAGCTTTTCATACACAACTCCAAAGAATGAACATACCACTTGATTTGCTCCTGCCATCTCCTCCTCCTCCTCCTTTTTGCAAAAACAAAGAAGACAAGAGACTCGTTACAGCAAGGAAATTGAAACTGGAGTTGGAATTCAATCACGCAAAAGAACTCCTATTATCTCTATAGGTATTGAATTGCTCCAGAGAAAAAGGGAAGGCAAGACTTGGAAGAGACAACAACTCATAGGGCAAGTGGGAATAAACAAACTAGAATAACTTAATCAAATATGCTAATCGAGAACAGCTTCCTGGTCATGTTTTGCGAGTCATTTTTAATTAAGAAATACCTACCTAATCCGTCGTTTCTTTTGTAACATTTAACGCAATTTCATGTAATTGACAACTCATAGGGCATGCAGGGTAGGTGTGAACGAAGTAGTATACTAATAAAAAGGACTTTGCGATCTTGTTCTGGCGTGATATCTAACACCATGTGAGTTCTGAGGGTGAGTTTAATTTATGATACCTAGGGAGTCAACACTAATTATATTAGTATCACTAATTAAATCGTAAATCAAAGTTTTTTTTTTAATATATAATAACCCATCGATCAAGTTGCAATGTTGAAGTTCATGATGAACCTTCATTATTGCAGGCAGAAATTCTAGTACCACAATGCTTTCTTTTTGTCACTAATTATATTAGGATCACTCATTATATTAGTACGACAATGCTTTCTTTTTGTCAAGGATACTGTCCAGGCATGGATCAGGCAGCGTAGAATTTTTGCCAGTTTAATGGTTCTATATATTTTAATCAAACACACTAATCAATAACAAATTTCATACCCTTAATTGCTTTTGTCGATTTTAATTAGGCAACCACTACCTTGTACCACCATATCTTCTTTCCCACACAACCATTAAGTTTTTTTTACTTTCTCAGACTACCTATATAAATAAAAATCATCCATTTTTTTCCTCACCATTCAAATTTGTAATGATTCTCCCTCCCCCATTCGAAGTCTCTTCTTCAAAATCTCTCCTCATACTCAAATCGCTTGCAAATCTCCTCTCTCTCCCTAAAAAACTTTCAAAATTCCTTCAAAGTCAAAACTCTTAAACCCTAGCTCAATAAATATGCATAACTTAATATAACAGAGAAACTCATACTCAATACGAAAAATAAGGTAACTTTCAACTAATAATTTAAACCCTCAATTGAGATCGATTTTCAAGCTCATCAAAACACGAAAGTTGTAGTACTATGAGTTATCTAATAAACACAACTTGAATCACTTGAAAATGTTCTGAGATACCTCGCAGTGCACTCTGCAAACATAATTTTTTTTCCTATTATGCACACGACTTTAGTAAAATGACTATAACTTGTTCATTTCAAAAACATTTTCAAGTGATTCAAATTATTTTTATTAGATAACTGAGAGTACTACAACTTTTGTTTGATCAACTTAAGAATCGGTCTCGATCAAGAGCATAAGTTGGCCAAAAGTCAGGAACACTATATCGTTTTCATTTTTCGGACAGATTTGCGCGATTTTAGTAAAATGACCATAAGTTTCTCATTTCAAAATATTTTCAAATGATTCAAGTTGTGTTTATTAAATAACTCAGAGTATTACAACTTTTATGTCTTGATGATCTTGGGAATTAGTCTCAATTGAGGGTTTAAATTGGTTCGAAAGTTACCCTATTTTTCATTATTTCGTTTTAAGTTTGGGTTTGTCTGTTAGATTAAGTTATGTATATTTATTGAGTTTGGGTTTAAGGGTTTCAACTTTAAGGGGATTTTGAAAATTTTCGATGGAGAGGGAAGAGATTTGCATGTGGGAAGATATTCGGAATAAATTTGAAAGAGATTTCGAATAATGTTTTAATTATGGAGATTGGTTTGTTGAAGAGGAATCTGTAAAATATTTCAGCGAAATGGTAATTGTGACTCACTGTAGTTTTTGTTCTTTGCATTAATATATAAAGCTTGTTTCCCATAGCATGACTGATCAGCTCAGTTCGATTGTAGTGTGACCAAGATCTTAAACAAATTTTGTATATGCTATTTGAGAATAGAAACTGAAAGCAATCAGCTGGCTAGCTGTTAAGATACAGAGGAAAATCCTATCTGTTTATGGTTCGATCAAATCACACAGGACGTCATTGTTTCAGTATATACTTTTGTGGCTCTCTTGGTTTTCTTTCGGTTTAGCTAAGCTCAGTTTGACTAAGACTACTTTGACACTTGTATAACATGTTTGCCTCACCCTGCACTTTGTATGATGAACACTGTATTTTCATGGGCTGCCTGACACACAGTTTGGCCTGCGAGCTATTTCGTAGCTAATTTTATTTCCAAACCATGAGAGGGCTCTTTATGTACTTTAGATGTTACTGAAAACGTGTAAATACAAGCAACGTATGCATAACATTATTATCATGGCTTAAAATGAAAGAATAGAGCAGAGAAACCATCTGCTTCACCAATTAGTCTCAAATTCTACAAATGTAGAAAGGAACATACATATTCGTATCATACTGTCCTCTAAACCACTAACAAATCAATACTTAGAAACAACTGAAATGAAAGAAAGTATAGATATCCACGATGAGTTCTCTTGAACCAAAACATCAATTTTGAGTTTCTGTAATAATAGTATCATATAAGAATTCAACGCATATAAAGAATGACATCTCATTTTACTTCAGCTACATTGCAAGATATCCAGCTCACTTCAAGTGTACAATACAACTGTGGGATAACATTAACAAATCGTGTGGGCCACCATCAGTTTAGTAATGGAAACTGATCTTGCATGGACTTTTGGCAAGTTTCTGAGTTCCAACTGCACACAAGCAACTCAAGTTAAGTGGTGGAATGTGAACAAATGAGAGATGAAACATCAGCAACCCCATTGGGTAAACTAAATTATCCTTGATCCCAGGATTTGCAGGAGACTGACTGTTCAGATGCTCCTCAAAATAGGTCCTTTTTTTTAATCTCTTGCTAATGTCAAATCCGTAACCTAAAAATAACAGAAATCAGCATATTGGAAGTAACTGCTTGCTCAAGAATCAAATGACCAACTGCACTGACCATCCATTTCATCGTTGATGTGAACTGACTACATGATTGTTGTTTCAGCTTTTTCAAGATACTCCTCTCATTATTATCATCAGAAATTCTAAATGGCGAAGAAAGGGGTGAGGAAACCAGTGAGGGGAGGGTGTGAGTGTTCATCCCCCTCGAGATGCATGCCTTCACCCTCGAAATGCACAACAGCACGAATCTCGAGGGGGTGAGTGGTAAAACCCCTCCCCCTAGCTGGTTTCCTCGCCCCTTTCCTCAACAATAAGAAAGGTTCTATTATCATTCTCACTCCTGTCAATTAGAAGTCAGCATGCAAGATTTCTTTTTCCTGCCATCATAAAGCATTGATAAAAGTTGTATCAAGTACGTTTCCAAGATCATCCTTTAGTGGGGGGGGGGGGGTCACAACCTACTCTTACCACTGATATTGTCCCCATGAAACCACCCCTCGTGAAATAGTGGGATTTTTAGCTCGAAATAATAACGAGCCACTAAAGTAGTCATAACCCAAAACTGACTGATCTAAATTGTCTGAAATATTCATCTTTATCATGGAGCAAAAACAGAGTCCAGAATTTTAACCAAACAAGCCTAAATGGTGCACGTTCTTCATGAACATAGTATCTTCTGGAATCACCTCCGCACACAATCCTCCTTTGTCGCATGTTGAAAATGGGGGAGAGATGCTAGATGATATAGTTGGTGACCATATGGCAAAAAATGAAGTTATTAATGATGATCATGCAGAAACAGATGAGATTGCGCATGAAGAGCGACCTCTTCAGTAAGAAATAGTAGAGCCTCGATTAAGAAGGTCTACCAAAGAGCACCAACCTTCAAAGAGGTATCCCAATGATGAGTATGTTTTCCTTATAGAAGAATGTGAACCAGAAAATTTTCAAGAAGTACTAGATTATAAAGATAAAGATGGCTGGATGAAAGCTTCCTTGCATAAGAATGGTACTTATGATTTAGTTGAGATTTCAAAAGGTAGAAAACCTTTGAAAAACAAATGGGTGTACAAATTGAAAATTGATGGTGATGGAAAGAATGTGAAGCACAAAGCTCGGTTAGTGGTAAAAAGCTTTGCGCAAAAGAAGGGGATAGATTTTGATGAGATATTCTCATCCGTGGTGAAGAAGATGATATTCTCACCAAAAGAAAATGATATTCTCACCAAAAGAAAATGATATTCTCACTATTTTGTGCTTTTGTTGAAGTAGAAGCTTGAAAACATGTCAGGATAAATGCATAGAAAATATTATAACTCCAACTCAGTGAGGCAGGTGAGGGTTAAAGCAGGTGAGAGAGATCAGATCTGGTTTTGGGGAGGCGAGGGTTTCTTGGACTCCGACTCAGGGAGGCGAGAGAGATCAAATCTGCAACTCAGTGAGGGCTTCTTCGACTCCGACTCAGATCTCTCTTCTTCGATTCTTTAATCAGCAAGCGAGGGCTTCTTTGACTCCGACTCAGATTTGCACATATTCGGCTCGATCCAGCCAGTTGGGGAGCTCTTATCGATCTGTTGTTGATTGAGTAGATCTGTTTTTGGGCGAATCGATTTGATGACAACTCGATAGACTTTGATATGACTACCACGGACAGACCACCTATAAGCGAGGGAGCCACGGTTGGCAAGACGACAGACACTCCTTCGTTTGCGCAGATTGTGGGACAGTTCAAACCTAATGAAGTTGATGAGTCACCCATGGACCATGTGTATTCGACTTTTGATGGTAAGCCCTCTGTTTCTCTATCAAATCTGGATCTTGAAAGAGGTAAGATGTATATGAAATATGCTTTGGTGATGAAGTTTGTTCAAGAAAGACCTTACCTAAGTGACATTAGAGATGTAGTGACTAAGTATTGGGGCATTTTCGGTGAATTTACACTTAGACTATCGTCATGTTTTAATCAAGTTTGAATCTGAAGAAGCAATGATCAAAGCTATGGCAAGAAAGAAATGCGATATCAAAGGGTACCCTTACAGGCTTTCAAAATGGGATTCTTATTTTGATAGTAAGATATACTCCCACAATAAACAGGTATGGATCGAACTCCCTCGATTACCACTGATTCTTTTTCAGCCTAAACTTCTCAAAGTAGTTGTAGAATCGATTGATAAATTTCTAGCCATGGACAACCTTACAAGGCACCTCTTAAGACCATCTGTAGCTAAGGTTTGTGTTTGGATGAATATTTCAAAATCGATTCCAGACAAAATATGGATCCAAGCTCCAGATCTACCAGGCTTCTGGCAACATATTAGGTATCATTTTCCACCATTGTATTGCAACCAATGTGGCCTTCAAAGCCATACTGATCAAACATGTTGAGTGAAATACCCTAAGTTGAAGAAGTCAATACCAACCCAACAACTATCAGAGAAGGAAAAAGTAATGAGGGGTCAGGAAATGCTTATCAGGAAGGATTCAAAAGAGCAGAAAACAAAAAGCACAAGAAACAATACTATCAACAAAAGACTACAAATCTTCCAGTCATTCCGGACTCAGCTAATGAGCACAATGATGGAGCTCATACTAATGGGGCAAAGAACAAAGTTGAACTTGAAATCAGTTCAGAAAAGTTGAACTCAGCCAAGAAGATGGACTCAAATTGTGGATATACTCCTGAAGAACTAACACATTTGAAGAACTAAAACATGATTAAATTACTGAAACAAATAAAACTCTAACCCGGAGAGACTTTGACGTTGCTAGCCCCACTAATGAAACTCCAGTAACGTTGTCCAAAAATCTCTAAACCTGAAAGGCTAACTACATTCCCAAAGGAATGTACCCAAGAAGCAAAAGTTCACTTGGGTCAGCAATAAAGTTGGTGTGAGAAATCTTTATCCCAAAATCAATAAATCTGCACATGACAACATCAAAATAAACAAAATAATAAACAACCACACCATCAAGTAGTTCCTCAATGAGGCAAAGGTGTTATCATCCTAACTATAGAAATTGACTATGGCAAGTCTGACCTGCAGAAATATGAGTAGACTTGCCATCCTGTATGAAAATGTTAGAAGCGACCGGATAATATTTCTAAGTTATCAGTCCTCACAAATGTGATTTATTTTTAAACAATGATACAATTCATAGTCATATTAGACTATTATTGAAATATTAACAAAACACGTTTTCTACCTTTAGGAAGACATATAGTTCTCATTCAATGGTTGAATGAGCATTTAGTTTATTCCTTTAAGGTAATCATGCACATACACAAAAAAGAAATCTCGCTTCTTTTCCACAATCGCACTATCCTCCTTGTGTCGAACACACCTCACCCAAATGTGCCTCCCTTGCCTTCGAAACCATTCGGAGCGTACATGTTCCAAGTGGGGTGCCACATCGAGGAACATGTCATCTCACCCGACGTTCGATTCAGGGCAAGCATTTTCTAACTCTACACGTATAACCGAACTCACATGGAATGGTGCACCGATATGCAAGCAAGTCTGCATACCCATAATTCTATCACACGTATACAAGCAAGTCTGTATACAAATCACATTTTTTTTTCAGAGTTGTGGAGAATAGCATATAAAAAAACTAAAACTCAAAACTCTTTTATGGTGACACTTTGTCAACCATAAATAAATCAACCACAGTATCCACCATTCTTTTGGGGAAAAAATAATATTTCCATAAATAAATTTTCCATAACCCAACAGGGATCAAACTCATTCAACATAAGATTCATCTTCCTATGCGCATGAAGAATATCACACTTTCAATCATAGCTCCTTATTTAGCCCAATTCAATCGATTAAATAGCATCATTACTTAATAACATTATTATCTATATAAAGGCCAACGCATGTATATATATGAAACCATACTCAAATTTTCATTATCATACATTACAACATATAGCAAGGGAGTTCAAAATGTTCACAACCACCAGTACAAAACTATTTTGTATGTCAAAAATAAACTTTCATTCAACCTATTCTGAGCCCACGTACCAAGTTCCACTCACTACACCAATCCCTATAGAGTCAGTATTCACACTATAGTGGAGCCACATAGAAAGTTGCCTCCACTGACAAAAGTCATAGCTTTAGAAAAATTTAATAAAGCCCTAAAATTTATAATGGGCTATAATTAGGATCGTTACACCACATCAACATACCCAGAAATCAAGGAATTTACACTATACATCAAACAAACTTGATTATTATACTAATAAAGCAAATAATATTATTATTTAAACCATTGTTGTGCACAAATATCTAATACTCCATAAAAAATAAAAAAAAATGAACTAATATTAAAATGTACACTGAGTAGTAGGAATATCCACATACTCATATGATGTCATGCAAACTATCCATATAAGGACAATAACTTTCATTTTTTTTAACAGTGACATCAAACAGGAACAGGGAACAGTGATGTCAAACAAGAAAAGTGAACATTGATGTCAAACAGGAACAGAAACAATGATGTAAAACAGGAACAGTGAACATTGATATCAAACAGGAAAAAAAACAGTGATGTATAACCGGAATAGTGAACAGTGATATCAAACTTGAGTTTTTAATTATTCTGTAACGACCCGATCCGCACAGTAAGATATTGTCCGCTTCGGGCCCAACCAGTCCGCATGGCTTTAAAATGCCTCTTACTATGGGGATCCAACCTCGCACATATATAGCACATCACCATCCCGCACCCAGACGATGTGGGACTATGATCTGCCCTTGGTAGCTAGTCCAACCCCTCTTGGGATCCACAGTCCTGTTGGGCCTATTGGGCTCCAACCCTCACCCTCACCTTCCCCCTCAGGTCCGCCCACACAAGGGTCTCACAACAACATGCCGACAGCCAATATTTCATGTGCAAAGAAAGACAACAGCTCCCAGGATGTCAATGATGGTGAGAAATTCAAGCACCGCAGTGTGATACAACTCACCAAAGCATAACTGGATAAAATGAAAGGTATTCTTACTCTTCCTGAGATTGAATATGCGTTAACGATGATAAATGAATACGAAAAGGGAAACGAAATTTCATATACAATTCAAAAATCTATTGCAAGTTGTGGCAAAGATTCAGTGAAAGCAGGCTACATTTGGTTAAAAGATGTATGGAAAGAGGATAAGAATCGCACTTGCAATAGATTGATACAGGAAAATTGTTAGGTTCCTGAATAAGAGCATGAGTCAGGCCTCTCCAGTGATGATAATGTGTTTACAGAACCAGCTGCAAAGACGTTCTCTAATACCCACACCAAAGATTTTAGCCTTTGTCCCTGAAAATCCAATAGAAGTAAGAAAACAAACAAAAGGTACAAAGGCTGAGTTTGTTTATAGTTTAGACTTGTTTTGGTGAATCCCCTCTTGTGAGAGTTTGTTTCAGTATTTGTTTTAATTTTTGTTTCATTTATATAAAGGTTTAGGGTTCCTTAAAACCCAGCTCAATGTCCAAAAAAAAAGACATCCATTAGAGTGCTGTTAAGTCTTACAGCTAGCCTGGATCTTGAGATTGAGTAGTTAGATGTTAAAACTGCATTTCTTCATGGAGATTTGCATGAAGAAATTTACATGGCACAACCAGAGGGTTTTGAAGTGAAAGGAAATAGCATATGGTTTGTAGTAAGGGTGGGCATTTTGGACCGAAAGCCCGGACCGAACCGACAACTGGACCGATCGGGTCGATTCGGATCGGTTTTAATTAATTAAAAAAGTTTCGGTTGTAAAAGCCCGGCCAGCCCGAAGTTTCTGGTCCGAGCCTCGGTTTTCATTTCTGAAGCCCGTCAAATAACTGGCCCGGCCTGACTCCCTCATTTTTTTCCTTTCATTTTTCTTCCTTTCTCCCTCATTTATTCTCCATAAATTCTAATTGTCGAGGAAACCAGCGAGGGAGGGAGGGAGAGCCACCTCCAACCCCGTCTCCTCCACCCTCGTTTTCCTCTCTCCCTCATTTCTTCACCCCCGCAACTTCAGTGAGAAAGCCAACGCCACCCGTCTCCTCCACCCCTGCCACTTCGCCATCTCGTCTCCTCCACTGCCACCCCATCTTGATCTGATGAAGATGATCTAATGATGAAGATGATCTAATGAAGATCAAGATTTGATCAAGACGACCCGACGCTTCTCAAATCTCGTATTAATGAAGTAATTTTGGAAATCCAGATCTTGTTGAGTTCCCATCCCTTCCCCGATTAGATTTGATCTCAGATCTTTGTAATTTTTTGTTGTATGGTCGAACTCGAAGTATTTTTTGTTGATCCACCTTACAGACGAAGATCTTGTTGTATATATATATTTTTTATTTTTTGATATAATTTTTGTACGTATTAATGAAGTTTTTTTTTACTGTACGAAGTATTTTTTTCTCTTATGACGTAGCCCGGCCCGTAAATCGGTTAATCGGGACCTCGGTTACCCGGTCAACTCAATCAGATTTCGGTTCTCATAAGCACGGACCAATTTTTGATTTTTTGCTTTTGAGTCGGTTACCCGTACTTGCCCAGCCCTAATTTGTAGATTGAAGAAAAGCCTTTTATGGATTGAAACAGGCTCCGAGACAGTGGTATAAGAAGTTTGACTTCTTTATGGTAGGACATGGCTACAAGAGAACACTTCTAGATCATTGTGTTTATGTCAGATATTTTTCGTCTGATAGCTTCATTATTCTCTTGATTTATGTTGATGATATGCTAATTGTTGGAAAAGATGTTATATGATTGGCAGGTTGAAAAAAAAATTGTTTAGCTATTTTGATATAAAAGACTTGGGTGGGGCCAGCTCATCACATCCTAGGGATAAAAGTTACACGTGACAAAAAAATTAAGAAGTTGTGGTTGTCACAAGAAAAGTATGTTGAAAAAGTACTTGAAATGTTCAACATGAATGATGCTAAGCCCGTGAGTACTTCACTTGCTAATCACTTCAAGTTAAGTGTCAAGTTATCTCCTCGTACTGATGAAGAAAATAATCATATGTCAAGACTCCATACTCCTCTGCTGTAGGGTGTTTGATGTATGTTAGGGTTTGTACAAGACCAAATATTGCTCAAGCAATCGGTGTTGTGAGTAGGTATTCAGAAAATTCAAGAAAAGAACATTGGGCTGCAGTTAAATGGATTATGAGATATTTGACAGATACTTCAAAACTTTGTTTAAGGTTTGATAATTCAGGAACTGTGTTAGAAGGGTGCACAAATGCAGATTTTGCTGGTGATTTAGACAAGAAAGGTCGACTTTAGGTTATATTTTCACTTTTGCAGGAGGAGCTGTAGCTTGGTAATCTAGATTGCAAAAGTGTGTTGCTTTGTCAACTACTAAAGCCGAGTATATTGCCATTAATGAAGCAGGGAAGGAAACGTTATGGTTAAAAATATTGCTCAAGAAGCTGGGTGTGAATTAGAATAAGTATGTGGTGCATTGTGATAGTCAGAGTGCTATTGAGTTGAGTAAGAATGCCACATACCATGGACTTACCAAGCATATTGATACACGTTACCACTGGATACGTGATGTGCTTGAGAAAAATTGTTTCCAGGTTGCAAAGATTCATACTAGTGAAAATCCTTCCGACATTATGACAAAAGTAGTTTCAAAAGGAAAACATGATATCTGTAGATAACTCATTGGAATGGCCTAATATGATTAGGCGGCGATTCTTCCCTAATGGTCTGGAGGAAGAGATTTGTTGAGGCCCATCCCATCAGGGTGGATCCAACTTTGGTAATTAATCAAACATAATTTCAAGTTTGGTTGAATAAGGAAAAAAATGTTTTCAATAAGAAACAAAAATAGAGTTTTTATTTTGAATAAGGAATGAGTTGGCAGCTGGTTAATTAAATAGAAACAAAGTTCTATTTGGGGCGACTGCAAACAAGTATAAATAGGTGCATAAAACAAAGTTTTATTTTTAGTGTTTTCAGATAAGCTGATGCGTGAATAAGCAACAGAGAATATAGTATTCTCTTTGGTGTTTGGTGTGGTTGTGTGTACGTGGACGGTGACTTTGTGTCTGATTCTTTGGGAACTATTTTGTGCTACAAAGTGTGACGCGTTGTTGCGATATCGACTCAGTTTTGTCAATTGATTTGGTAAAAGAAGTTGAATGAGCTTTTGGGTTAATTTGTTGTGAGGTAACCCGTGTTATTTGCTTCTTTAGTCCTTGTATTACTCAAACTTTGAGCAAAAAGCTTGAAAAATTATTGTACTTCTTCTTATTTGATTAGTGGATTCTCTCGGATTTGTCCCGTAGTTTTTCCCTTCACATTGAAGGATTTTTCACGTAAATCTTAATGTCTCGTTTATTATTGTTTTAGATTATTTCCTTGGTATTGCTTTATTGGTATTTGTCCTAACAAAAACATGATAGACAACAACGTCGACTGGAACAAAGGAACGCTGGTTCTTTCCCTCAAGCAGGCATACTTTCAATCAAATGACTATCCGGCCCAGGGTAGTAAGGAATAGGGATGTGCAAATGCAGGCAACATGAGCATTGAAGAACCAAATGCAAATTCAGCAGGGTCAGATAAGGGTAAGCACATTGAAAAGGAGGATGAGCCAGTTGCGGTTATTAAAGATGAACATGTCGATAACCTAGTTGGAATAAGAAAAGGTGAGGATGTAGATGATCAGCAGGGCAGATAAGGGTAAACACATTGAAAAGGAGGATGAACCATTTGCGGTTATTGAAGATGAACAGGTCTATAACCTAGTTGAAATGAGAAAAAGTGGGGATGTAGATGTTGGCGCACCGAGCGGGTGTTGGCGAACCTAGGTCCACTACACATAGCAACGATATTGTTCTCAACTTAAACACCCGTTGTCTTGGGCCTACCATCCGGGCCACGGGTGTGGGTTTTTTTTATCTTAAAAGGCCTTGTTGTTATTAGGAAGTGAACTACTTCCTTATAAGCCTTAGTGACAATTCGTCCTTACTTGATGTGAGACTATTCAAGCCAACTCTATCCCAACAATCTCCGCATTTGGCACGAATCGTCACACATCCTACAATCAATCCACCCGTCTGCAACATCTCGAAGTACATTTCCTCCTCGAGTCTCATGTGCGAGCACGATCCTGTGGGTAGCACTCAGTGTATGGGTTGTTATCCCGGCGATATTGGCTCCACCTTAGTCGCAACCACCGCACTAACTCCACCTCATCCGGACTTGTAGGATACATCTTCTTGGCAAGGATCTGGAACCTAATATGGATCCATTCATCTGGCAGACCGCACACATGTGATGCTCTACCTGGCTCGCTACCTTGCGCTTGATCCCTTCAACAATGTGCCTCCTCCACCTCGCCAAGTTCCCACCGAACCATGGGCTCTGATACCACTTTGTTGGGGAAAACATCGCAAACAACTACAAAGAAATTCTACCAATGGAAGAACCAAGTAATATCGCCAAACAAATATTCAATGCAAGCAAATAATCAGTGCAAAATAAAGGACACCAAGATATACGTGGAAAACCCTTTAAGGTTAAGGATAAAAAATCATGGGGCAACTCCAATCAATCCACTAATCAATAAAAGAAGTACAATGTTCTTCTCAAGCCTTTTACCCAAGGCTTGAGGAATACAATGAATAATACAAGGGTTGCCTCATAAGAGCTTCAAACAACTTCCAATAAAATGAAGAATATACCAAAATAAACGACACCAAAATCCGACAAGAAACAGATCCAAAACACATTTGTGAGTCTTCAATCAAACCCCAACAATCAGCTCATCCTTCCCTTCTTTCTCCTTTCACGATGGAGACATGCGCACGCTGTCATCGCACAAAACAAAAACGCAGGTCTATTTTTTTTCTTATTTATCTTCTAATATTTATAAGCATCAATAGTAACCTTAGTTGCTATTTTAAATTCAGGGCTGAACCCAACCCAACAAATCTTCCTCTCCAAACCATAAGGGGGAACCATAGCCTAAGTACGTTAGGCCATTCCAATGAGCTACTTACAGAACTCATGTTTTTCTTTAGGAACCACTCTTGTCATCATGCCAGAAGGATTTTTGCTAGTGTGAATCTTCTCAAGTTGAAAACAATTTTTCTCAAGCACATCACGTATCCGGTGGTAACAAATATCAATATGTTTGGTACGCCAATGGCATGTGGCATTCTTGCTCAGCTTTATGACACTCTAATTGTCACAATGCATAACATATTTATTTTGATTCACACCCAATTTCTTGAGTAATCTTTTCAACCATAATATTTCCTTCCCTGCATCAGTAATGGCAATGTATTCGGCTTCAGTCGTTGACAAGACAACACACTTTTTCAATCTAGACTGTTAAGATACAGCTCCCCCTGCAAAAGTGAAAACATAACCTGAAGTAGACCTCTTCCTATCAAGATCACCTGCCATATCTGCATCTGTGAACCGTTCCAATATGGCTCTTGAATTACCAAAGCATAAACAAAGCTTTGAAGTACCCTTCAAGTACCTTAGAATCAATTTAACTGCATCCTGATGTTTTTTTCCTGGATTATCAAGATACCGACTCACAACACCAACTGCTTGAGCAATATCTGGCCTTGTACAAACCGTCAAACACCCCACAGCAGATGAGAATGGAATACTTGTCATCTCCTTATTTTCTTCAGCAGTCCTAGGAGACAACTTTGCACTGAACTTGAAGTGATTAGCAAGTGGAGTGCTCACGGGCTTAGCATCACTCATGTTGAACCTTTCAAGCACCTGTTCAACATATTTTTCTTGTGACAACCACAACTTCTTAGTTTTTTCTGTTACGTACAATCTTCATTCCCAAAATGTGTTGAGCTGGCCCCAAGTATTTCATATCAAAAGACATAAACAAATATTTTTTCAACCTGCCAATCATATAAACATCTTTTCCAACAATTAGAATATCATCAACATAAATCAAGAGAATATTGAAGCTACTAGGCGAAAAATATCTGACATAAGCACAATGATCTAAAAGTGTTATCTTGTACCCATGACCCGCCATAAATGAGTCAAACTTCTTATACCATTGTCTTGGAGCTTGTTTCAACCCATAAAGACTTTTTTTTTTAATTTGCAGACCATATGTTATTTCCCTTTCACTTCAAAACCCTCTGGTTGTGCCATGTAAATTTCTTCATGCAAGTCTCCATGAAGAAACACAGTTTTAACATCTAACTGCTCAATCTCAATATCAAAGCTAACTGCAAGACTCAACACCAGTCTTATAAATATCATCTTCACAACTGGTGAGAATATCTCATCAAAGTCTATCTCCTTCTTTTGTGCAAAGTCTATCTCCTTATTTTGCGCAAATCCTTTCACCACTAACCGAGTTTTGTGATTCACATTTTTTCCATCACCATCATTTTTCAGCTTGTACACTCATTTGTTCTTCAAAGGTTTTCTACTTTTTGGAATCTCAACTAACTCATAAGTATCATTCTTATTCAATGAACTCATCTCATCTTGCATAATCTTCATCCAACTATTTTTATCTTCATGAGTTAGTACTTCTTGCAAATTTTATGGCTCACCTTCTTCTGTAAACAAAACATGCTCAGAATCGGGGTACTTCTTTGATGGTTGACGCTCGCTAGTAGACCTTCTTACCTGAGGCTCTACTACTTCTTGCTGAAGGGGTTGCTCTTCTTACTCAGTTTCATCTGAGTGTACATGATCATCACCAACAACTTCATTTTCAGGCATATGGTCACACATACTATATCATCTGGCATCTTTCCCCCATTTTCAACATGCGACGAAATAGAAGGAAGTGGGGTAAGATCTGACTGTTATCCCAACGTTATTAGCTCCACCTTAGTCTCAACCATCCCACTAACTCCACCTCGTCCAGACGAAGAAGTGGGATAAGATCTGGCTGTTATCCCGGCGTTATTGGCTCCACCTTAGTCTCAACCACTGCACTAATTCCACCTTGTCCGAACTTATAGGATACATCATCTTGGCAAGGATCTGGAACCTAATCTAGACACATTCATCCGGCGGGTCGCGCACATGCGATGCTCTACCTGGCTAGCTACCTCGCGCCCGATCTCCTGAGCATTGTGCCGCCTACACCTCCACCTCGGATTGCGCACATGCGATGCTCTACCTGGATCGCTACCTCGCGTCTGATCCTTTCAACAATGTGATGTCTGCACCTTCACTTCGCCAAGTTCTCGCGCTAACCATCGGCTCTGATACTACTTGTTGTCGCGTCGAACGCGTGCGCGCACTTAGGTCCACTATACATAACAACGATATTGTCCCCAACTTAAATACCCGCTGTCTTGAGCCTACCATCCGAACCACTGGTGTGAGATTTTTATCTTAAAATGCCTCATTGCTATTAGGGAGTGAATTTCTTCCTTACAAACCTTAGTGACAACTCTTCTTTACTTGATGTGAGACTATTCAAGCCAACTTCATCCCAACAGTAAATGACCAGCAGGGCTAGATAAAGGTAAGCGCATTGAAATTATGATGAACCAATTGCGGTTATTGAAGATGAACAGGTCTATAACCTAGTTGAAATGAGAAAAGGTGGGGATGTAGATGATCAGGGAATCCAGATAAACAAACTAGTAGTTCTAAGACAGAACAAACAAAGTCTCCAAAAACATCTAAATGGTAGCTAAAAAAGAATTGAATTCTAATAATGTTGATTTCGATAGAGATGAGTATGTCGAATAAATAGTGAGCAAAGCTAACATTGCTTACATGGAAGATACAAATGAACGTGAATATCACTTTGTAGATGAAGATGGAGGACCACTAACTTTATCTTTATCCAATGTTAAAAAATATCTGAAGATGTGCAAGGAATATGATAATGGGAACGAAGACAACAATGAAGTGAATGAAGCAATAGAGAAACTTGGCGGAGATATATTGAAGGAACATTAGTACATTACACAAAGCTAAAAGCTATATTGGAAAAGGAAGCTAAAGCGAATGTCGTGGGTCAAAACACTGAAAGAGCAATTGAAGCCACAACTCTGTCACCTACGGAAGATGCTCCTCAAAGATCTTCTTGAAGCAATAATGCATATTCAAATTTGCAGATAACTCAGGGCATAAATCAACAAATAAAAGTTAGATGAAAATCAACATCACATGCTAAAAATCTTTCAAAAACTAAGTATACACCTTGTATTTAATTGTCTTACCTTTTGAGTCCATGTCTCAAGGACATCATTTTGATCTATTTGTAAGGGAAGCGGATGAATAATTATAGCGAAATTCTAAATGTCGAGGGAAAGAGCGAGGAAACCAGCGAGGTAGACGAGGTGGCGGGGGGTGAACCGTTCACCCCCCTCGAGATGTTTTCCACGCGCGCATCTCGAGGGGGTGAACGGTTCAACCCCGCCACCTCGTTTACCTCGCTGGTTTCCTCGCCCTTTCCCTCGACACATAGAATCGCTCATAATTATATCCTCAAAATGATTGAGCAAGTTTAAGTTTGTACATCAAAAAACAATCTCTGACAATAATTCATTTAGTAAGTTTTAACCTTTCTTTAGCTTAAGCCTCTTTTAGCTTGTTTGACGAAGTCAAGGAAATATGTTTTCCTTGTGATAATCTTTTAGTGGCGTAAATTTGATGCATTTTGAAACATTTTTTTTTCAATTAAATGATAAGAATAGGAAATCTTCAAAATCACAGCTCTCTTCAAAACTTTTAACACGTACAATCATTGCCATTGACCACTTTTAACTCCACATCAAACTTGCTTGAAGTTTTGACCTATGTATTTCAGGCACAACGTTATCTTATTCATATCAAGTTTAGAGCTAACTATATTCCGGGTAAAATAATATTTTACAAGTTTGTTTAAGCAGTCAAGCTTTAAAGTCATTTTTGACTGATTATAATTTTTTTACACTTTTACATTTTTTCTCTTTAAAACAAAATCACACACATTATTTATAACATAGTAAAAATGTAAAAAAAATCAAAACCCAACAAAAAAACAGTAGCTCTAAGGCATGTCCGCCAAAAATTGGGGATATCTCCAAGATCGGCAAACCAAATTTGACTCCCTCGTCGCATGCTTACAGTGTACCTGCTGGACACGTCGCATTTGGTAAACCACTAAAATAAATTCCTCATTTCCCTCCATGGGACCATCCTGATTCCCCACCAATTCAATAGTCTAAAGCCAACCATCGAAATCAAACATGACCCCACACAAAAATATGACATGACAATGATATAAACTAAAAATGCTATAAATGTACGTAACACACAATTATTCCAAGTAAACCAAACAAGCTTAAAAAGGAATGGTTTTGTGATGAACATGAACATGACCGCCAAGGAAGCCAACAAATTAAGGGACACCTCTTAAAAACATATTCCCCAAACTACCCCTTACAAACTACCCCACCTAACTACCCCATTGGACAACTCCGTCATTTCGTTTGGACACCGACGCGACCTGAGAAGTCACCACGTGTCCGCTTTGTACCCGTTCGATCACTGTCCCCACCACTGTTCATGCTGAATGTAGCGTCTCCTCCGGCAATCTCCGCGAACATCTTTTGCAAATCCTCCAAGCTGTCCTCCTAAATTTGCAAATTTTTTATTTATCAAATTACTGTTTTGTCCTTGCAAAATGAATATAAATGCAATTTTCAGATAGCATACCTGAGGGGCAACCTTGTCCATCATTGACAACATCTCTTGCATAAAATCTGCAAATCCCTGTTTATATACACATTTAATTAGCCAAATTTTTTTCACTATGAAATTACACAATTGACCTTGTACAAATGATGAAATATCTACCTCGTCCTCCTCTTCAAACGGATCATACAATCCAACATCATACATTGATCTCTTCCCTTGATCAGACAAAACTGTGAAAACAGAGGTTAGTCTCGTCAATTAACACGTTATAAGACCGTCAGACCTCTCTTCCTCTCCGTATACCTGAATACGCCTCTTGGACTTGTTGAAACCGCCTCTTTGCCTCTCCGGCTACCTTCGGATTCTTAGTCCACCTGTCTGGATGCCATTTCTTCACCCACAAAAAACCCATTAATTCAAATTGAATTGATTTCTAAGCAAATAAGGCAAAGAAAATTAAAGAGGTTGAATAACCAACGAACCAGTGCGAGTTTACGATAAGAGCTTCGAATTTCCGAGGAGGAGGCATCCTTTCGAACCCCGAGAACCGAGTAATAAGAGGAACCATTGGATCCTCCTCCTCCTTCTCGATCCATAACCAACAAATTTGACTAATTACCAACAAAATCAAATAAACTGTTTACAACATAAACAAAACGAAGGCAAAGAAAATGTAAAAAGCTGTTTTGATGCAAATCTCGAAACAGGGAGTTTATATAGGCGAAGGGAGAAAACCCGTGGCTTTGAAAGACTTGTTGAATTGCGGGAAAAAATATCTAAAAAATGTGAGAGGAAAGTTCGAGAGGGTAACTGTTGGTGGAGATTTTTTTTGAGCGGGTAAATAAAAGGGTCTGGTTTTTGGTGGAAATTATAGGGGATGCCATTTTTGACGTGAAAACTCGAATCTCTCGTCTGGTCTTGGGGACTGGGTTGAAAAAATGTGAAGTGCGGTGGGTAATGCCAAATTTTGTGTAAATTGAAAACTTTATCATAGCGAAAATCCTTCTTGATAAAGCTACATCCAAACTATTCTTTTTATATTTTTTTTCAGAAATTATTTCAGTTGCACAATTGGACAGATTGTATCTTGAGGTAAGATATTTTTCATTTCATTTTTCTTTTTCGAATTTCAAAACGTGATTTCATCCGTCACGTGCCCACCGCAGACAAATAAGAGGCAGTTTAACGATGAGGAAATTGTAATGGTTCGATCGAAGGTTGTAGTCCAGTTTGTAGGGCTGAACAAAAAAATCGATCAAAATCGAGAATCAATCGGTTCGGTTTAAATTCGGTTCCGATCGGTTTCGATTTTAAAAAATTCAAAATCGAAATTGTCGGTTTGATTTTCGGTTTCTATATGATTTTTTAACTGACCAAATCGAACCGATTGAATATATATAATAAATAATATATATTATATATATAAATAATACAATATGTTTAAAAAAGTCGGTCGGTTTGGTTTTATTTTGGTTTTGGTTCAATTTTAGTCGGTTCGATTCGGTTACGGTTTGCATAAATTAGAATCGATTCGGTTTCGAATCGATTTTATTCATGATCAGTTTGGTTTCGGTTTGAAAATTTAAAACCAACCTAAATCAGTTCAGTTCACGATTTAGATGAAAAATTGAACCGTCGATTCGATTTTCAGCCCTACATAATTTTGCCATAATATAGACCGAACTAATTAGTGATATTAGAAAGTGTGTGTTCAGATAATCGTTACATATGAAGAAATGATCGATGAGAAGGTAGGAAAGCTGTGATGATTAATTTTGTGATTGGCCAGTTTGATTTCAAATTCTTAAATGACTTACATTGTGATGCCAAAAGTACCGACATTTGCTTGCTCGATATGAATAGACGGCAATGTTTTAAATAACACGATGAATATTATATCCATCAACCCTCCACAAAACCAAATCCTACTAGGTACACAGGGTTTTACGCCACAGGTTTGCATACCTAACGACATGACGCCAAATAAAAAGCTTTGACTTTGGCATACAAGTGCTTTGAGTGCACAATGGATCATCATCTATGTATACACATCGTTGTACAAATGAACAAACAAATATCTAATTAAAGTATGGCGAGTAGCTGCTATAAGTGAACAAATTTTTTGTTTTTCAAACACGAAGATGTTTATTAAAAAAGGAAAGAAAAACAAAATACAAAAGAAATCATTCCTATATTAAAGAATGTCAAGACATCATGAACGTGTCAAAAAATCAAATCTCTAAACAAATTACAAGTCGAACCCATCATTCACAATAATTTCCTAATTTCGATAACAATAGAGTGCTCTGATCTGTTGAGTCATTTAAATACCCTCATATTTCTCTCATTTCACACACACCACATGAGTACGTGAGGAATCCTATGCCATAACCACTCTGCTTGTCGAGAAGGATTACCTTGGGACCACCAATTTAGCCAATAAAAAATGTAGCCTTGAAACATCAAACTCAAACCAAATTCTGACAAGAAACTGCTCCAAATTGATTTGGAGAATCTGCAGGGAAGCATCAAATGATCCAGCATCTCGTCAATCTCATTACAAATCACACAAAGACTCCATGTATAGAATTTTATTTTCTTTAACCTATTTTTAATCAAGATTCTCTCATGCAATATTGATCAACTGAATAAATTTATCCAAAAAAAAAATACTTTTCACCCATACCCTATTACGGAGTTATTGAGTTTGATTTTGGCTTTTAGGAAATAGAAATGGTCGGTGGGGTATTGGAGATGTGTTGAGAAGTTGGCACTTCATATTTTGGAGATGTGTTCTGAATCTCATATTTTGTAACATATTTTAGTATATTAATGGGTTATCTATGTTGTATTATGAATATGTTACAGTATTGTGTTGTATTGAGTTAGAGAACTATGTTTATTATGTTATAATATAGTAAAATGTTACAAATTATGTTGTAATATATTACAAATGTTGTAACACATAGTTGTAGTACCGTTCTTTTGAGCAATTTATCTCTATTAGAGTTTGAAAATACTTGATCGACAGATAAAGCATCAACATGCTAATCTCGTCTTGATCTCGTTTGGGATGAGGTTTATTCTGTATCGATCTCAAATGAACGGATGGGTCATCCCGTCCTGTGCCCACCCCTAGAAATCGGCATGATTAACTCAAAAATCTGGTGAAAGACTACCATGAACCCCATGGGTCGGGCTTTAAAAGTTTGGGTTGAACTTCCCATTTTGAACCTAAACCATTGAACCTCTTCACAAAAACAAAATTAAATTATCCTCCCTCTCGCTCTTCTAAGCAAACTCTTGCAGAGAACTGACAGATAGCAAGAGAGATATGAGTAGCAGAAGCAAAAAAAAATTATCGATGCCCACAAGACCCAGACGATGAACCCACGAACACCGTCACCTTTGTCTGTTTCCAAACCCTCACGCAATTTGAAGAAACTCAACTTTGCAGACAACGAAGACCAAAAAGGCGACTATGTAACCATCTGTCCCCCTTCCTCAAAAGCCCAACATTGAACCAAAGTATGGACCTGGATTGAAATAGGAAGACAATTGATAGAGGATAAATAAGAAATATGGATGAAACTAGACTACGATGGAAGAGATCTATGTTGGGTATTCTAGCTCCCAATATCAATTACAAACACTAATTGTACATTACAATGACAATATTATAACAATACAATATATAAACACATAAATCTCTTACACACACAAATAACTCATCATTGAGATTCTGCTCACAATGATCCAAGGCTCACAAGCCTAAATGCCTCAACCTCAACAATTTTCCCCATATTTAGTCTCACATGAATGTAGAAGAGGGCATTAGATAGCCTCAATATTTGACCTAAATTATCCAACATTATCCACTCTTCTTCTTCTAGAAATTCTTCTTTCATCTTCTCTTCTTCTCAATTTTTTCAATTTTTCTAGAAAATTCTTGAAACACCAATCAAGTTGGTGTTGCTAATCTCAACAATCTGGACGAAGCTAGAGGAAGAAGAGACGTTGAAGAAGACTGTGATGGGAATAAAGAGATATGGATGGAACTCGAAAATTTTTGACTGAGCTTTTAGAAAAGTAAAAAAATTGGGTTTTTCTCGCAAAATCAAAATCCATGACGATAAATCTTATAACTTTAAAAGAAAATTCTAGAGACATAATAGACATCTCACTACTAAACTATTTACTAATGCACACATGTTGTTCCAATCTGTGTTACTATCTACTATTTTCTCTCGCTTAATTCTGCCAGTGGTTACAACCATTAGTAGTGTGAATGACATTCATTGGTATTTAATCTAACATTTTTATGCAATCACTAAGAGTCTATTAGTGTGAATGCATTATTGAGACATTAAATTTTTTTTTTAAAGCATACGACATATAATTAATAAATTCGATTACAATAAAATTGTCCTGCTGCAGTAGCTAAGTTATGAGCCTCAAAGTTGAAGTCTCTAGTAATAAAATTATAGAGCCACGATTTAATGAATAATAAGAAGAAGTTGATTGCTCCTAATTAGAAGACATTAAATTGTTAGAAATCTAAAATATACAATGTTAGAAATTTGTTGGTTTGGTGCAGCGATTATTGCAAGGTTTCTTGATTGTAGAACGAAATGGAGAAGTGCAATTTGGGATGAGATGAAGGAGGTGGGTGCCAGGTTTTTGTTGGTGGAGAGTTGGTGAAAATTGTGGAGTTTTGATGTGAATAAAGGCCATCTGAAAGGTTGATACGTCAAATGCCGCAAACGAATATCATTGATGAATTGTCCTTTGTCCACATCTTCATCATGAGCAGGTAAGTCATATTTCTTCCTAAAAAATATAAACGTTTAGTTCTAAAATTGACATCGTTTTTCTTTTTGGTGATGGTGGATGATTACATTAACTAATTTGAGATGACAAAAGGGTCGAGTTAATCTAGTTTGCGCTGAACTATGTAATGGGATTATGATAAGTATGCGAATGGTTTATCAATACAACATACACGTTACAAAATCAAATTGAGAGTGTTTTAAAAATCGGCCATAGGTTGTCTAAACGCTAGAAAAACGCTCAAATTAATGATGGGCGGGTTTTAGGTAGTTTCGACGGGTCTAAGTGGTCTAGGCGGAGTCTGGACGGCCTAGACGATGTCTGGGCGGCCTAGGCGGTCTGAGTGAGTTATTATTATTATTTATTATTATTATTATTAATTTTTTTAATAAGGCTGATTGTGTTTTTATTTTATTTTATTTTATTTTTCTTTCATCTTTTTTGGAAATAAACAATTTAATTATTTTTATCCAATATATGTCTGAATGTAGCAAATGATGATTACTTAATGGAATTTTCAAAGGATCGCACCGATTTTAGTAATGTAGATCTTATCAAACATGACTGAGGTTGTTCATTTAATTTGAAGAAAAATAAAATAGTAGGTTTGAATATTTGTCCACAAATTCAACTTTGTATAAAATACCTATCATGGCCAACTTATGAGTTTTAATAAATTTTGTTCATGATTGTTAATTTTTTATGTTTTTAAAATTTGAATATGTATACTAGCATTAAATTGGATGTAACAGATAAAATATTATGCTTAACTTTTGTAAATTATTAAAGTATAATACAAAACCTAAGACCGCCTAGGCCTCTGGGCGCTAGACACATACTCGCCACCCGTCCACCACTTAACACTTTTTAGAACACTGACTCAATAGGTTTATTTTGAGCTTGAGTCGTTTAAGCCAACATTGTGCGAGCCAAATCCACTTTCAGTATCCTTGAACTTCAAGTTTAATAGGGAAACTTAAATTTTCGATTAATAAAACCTTGTTCATGGATTAAAAAAAAAGTCTTTAAATCACAATAATCATCTAACTCAATATTTTCTCATAATTTCGAGATATATTACTTTCACTTATCGATCCCAATAACTCATCGCTCCTAATTGTTGTGCCCTAATCGTTTTAATTACACATGGTGACTTGGGGGTGAAGTTACAAAAAACTGGGGGGTGCATCTCGCATTTTCTCGGTTCTAAAACGCTATAAATACCCTCAAAATTCCTCAACATTTCCTCAAAACCTCTCTCTCACTATCTATTCATTTCGCCTTCGATAGCCTCTTCAAAAATCCCCCAAATCTCTCTCTGGTTTCAATTTCAGGTGATTTTCTCTCTCATAGGGTTTATCTCTCTCTTCTTCAATAACAATTTTGATTGATTTCTATTTATTGTTCTTCTTCGCAGTTCGATCGATCTATCTCTACTAGCAAAGCAAAGATGTCGCTGAGACCGAACGCGAGGACGGAAGTTCGTCGGAACAGGTACAAGGTGGCCGTGGACGCTGATGAAGGCCGGAGGAGGAGAGAAGACAACATGGTCGAGATCCGCAAGAACAAGCGAGAGGAGAGTCTCCAGAAGAAGAGACGCGAAGGAATGCAGTCTCAGCAGTTTCCGTCTTCCGCTCTTCCTACTGGTGTCGAGAAGAAGGGTACTCTTCGATCGCTTTTTGATTGTTTTATCGCTTTCGTTGATTGATTTGAAGTCTTAGGGTTTTGGTTAGATATATTGTTAGGATTAGGGTTTATAACTCTGCCGATATGTTAGGTTTAATTTGATTGAATGATTATTAGGTTATGATTATAATTGAGTTGAATTGGTGATTGAATTACAGTTGGAGAGTCTTCCGTCGATGGTAGCTGGGGTTTGCTCCGATGATAATGGATTGCAACTTGAAGCTACCACTCAGTTCAGAAAGTTACTTTCAATAGGTAACAAATTGCTCGCTCTTTTAATTTTTAATTTTTAATTTTTTAATTTACAGTTTTGATGATATAATGTTATCATCGTTGTTGTTTTAATAGAGCGAAGCCCACCGATTGAGGAAGTGATAGAGTCTGGTGTTGTTCCGAGGTTCGTTGAGTTTCTAATGAGAGCGGATTTTCCGCAACTTCAGGTTTGAAGCATTATCCTTGGGAGTGAAATTGACTGTTTAAAGAATGGGTTGTTTCATTTTAATTGATTGGTTGAAACACGTTTTGATTTGATTTTAAATTATTTTGGGTTTTTGAATTGTTTGAGGCAGCTTGGGCCCTCACCAACATTGCCTCGGGGACCTCTGAGAATACCAAGGTGGTGATTGATCACGGGGCTGTTCCAATCTTTGTGCAGCTTCTTGCTTCACCCAGTGATGATGTTCGGGAACAGGTGATTACATAATTATGCGTTTTGTGAACTTGTTTTTGGTTGTTGTAGAAGGATTGTTTTGATTTTGATGGTTTTAAGGATAAAGTTTTTGATGAATTTACTTTGTATAACTGTAGGCGGTTTGGGCGCTTGGAAATGTTGCTGGTGATTCGCCCAAATGCCGAGACCTTGTGCTGGGACATGGAGCATTGGTGCCCCTGCTTGCTCAGTTAAATGAGCATGCCAAGCTCTCTATGTTAAGAAATGCAACTTGGACTCTCTCAAATTTCTGCAGGGGCAAACCTCAGCCACCCTTTGAGCTGGTTAGATATTCTTGTCCTTTGCTGTTAAAAGCACAATGTAATTCGCCGCTGTTATTGTTTATAACTAAAGTCCTTTCTATACGTTTTGGCAGACGAAACCTGCACTTCCAGCTCTTGAGCGCCTCATCCATTCAAATGATGAGGAAGTGTTAACAGATGCTTGCTGGGCTCTTCTTATCTTTCTGACGGACAATGATAAGATTCAAGCTGTTATTGAGGCAGGTGTCTGTCCCCGACTAGTTGAGCTACTGCTGTGAGTATTGGTTTCTGTTGGTTTGATGTGAAATACTTTTTACGTTATCTTGTTGAGTTGGTATCGTTACCCATGATTCGATTGTAAATATGAAAATTTCCAATTGTGTTCTCCAGCCACCCTTCTCCTTCTGTGCTTATCCCTGCTCTGCGTACTGTTGGAAATATTGTTACTGGAGATGATATACAGACTCAGGTACTATTTATATTTGTTTTAATCATTTCGAAGTTTGCATCTATGTTCTTATTGTTAGTTTTGTATGATACTCATAATTTTAGTTTGTGCATATATTTATGGAATCAAGCCATCATTTAACATATCCTATCCCCAGACACGTTTTTTATTTATTTTTATTTTTTTGTACTTTTTATTTTTATTGCTATAATTCTACGTTAATGATATTCAAACCATGCATAATATAACATTAATAACAACGCTCAATCACGATAAGGGAATTCCATCATTATTTGAAGGGGTTGGATGAATGTTTTTTCATTATTGGTGACCCTGGAGAAGTACCTTCCAGTGCCACACCATAAATTGGGGCAAAACAGTGATGAATCAGTGGGCTTAGAAAGCAGGAGCTCTTGAAGCTTGTTACGACAGGATTGTATTCTTTCCATGATGATTGATACTTTTTGTGTGTGTGTGGGTTCTATCGATAGAGAACCAACCATATCCACTCACGAGCCTTCGTTTCTTGAATGTTGTATAGTGGAGTGGGCTAGTCGTATTTTGGACTTAAAGATATGTTATATATTTCAAGAAATGTTGGTATTAGGATAAGGAAAGTAAAGGAGTTTAAAATGTCCTTTTTTCTTTGCTTAGAGACCTAAATAAATTAAAGTTGTCTCTTTGAGGTTAGGAAGAATGATTTGATTTATTTTCTTTTATTTTTTTCATTTTAAGAACAGTAGTACTGTCATCGTAATTTTGCTCAAATTGGTCATTCTCTTGGATGGTTCTTAATTTTCTAATACTTCTTTGGTTCTATTCTTTCAGTATATTATCAACCACCAAGCTCTTCCATGTCTTCTGAACTTGTTGACTCACAATCATAAGAAAGCATCAAGAAGGAAGCTTGCTGGACCATCTCAAACATTACCGCTGGAAACAAGGAACAAATACAGGTGTGCTATATTCTTCTTAACACAGGTTATTAGCTTTCTTTTAAATACAATTACAGGCACCCCGAATACATATAGTCTACTAATTGCAGCTCTGACCTTCATCATAATATGTGAAGTTCAGATATATTTGACTTAAATTTTAAATGCTCTTGTTTGTCAACTTCGTGCAGGCTGTAATTGCAGCTGACATCATTAGTTCCTCTAGTCCATCTACTCAGACTGCCGAATTTGATATTAAGAAAGAGGGCTGCTTGGGCAATCTCAAATGCTACATCTGGTGGCACTCATGATCAGATCAAGTAGGTTGCTTAGTTTGCTTCCTCCTTGACTTTTGCTTTTTTGTTATATGTATCTTTATAGTGTGTTGGTTTTTTGGACAACAGGTATCTGGTGGGTCAGGGATGTATCAAGCCATTATGTGATCTCCTATCTGCCCCGATGCAAGGATTGTTACTGTATGTTTGGAAGGACTCGAGAACATCTTAAAGGTTGGAGAAGCTGAGAAGGCCTTAGGGACTACTGGAGGTGTGAATGCCTATGCTCAACTGATCGATGATGCTGAGGGCTTGAAAAGATTGAGAATCTACAAAGCCATGATAATACAGAGATTTATGAGAAGGCAGTGAAGATTCTCGAAACTTATTGTTGAGGAGGAAGATGAGGCATTGCCTGCAGGTGGAAATGAAGTTCCAGTTCCTGGGTTCAATTTTGGTGGAAATGAAGTTCCAGTTCTACTGGCGGATTCAACTTCGGTTAGAAGGTAAGCCTTTATTGTGCCACCTTGAATTTTATTTGCTCGCCCTGCCTTTATTTGGGAAAAGGGGTCTGAGCAGTATAACAAGGAAAGTTTGTTAGAAAACGCTCTGAATGTTTACTAGATTGCAAACCCTAACCTACATGTGGAAGTGTAGAATCATTGACTTGTGTATAATTGATTCATAGGCATGTAGGTCTCATATTTGTTGATTCATTTTTCTCCACGAGGAAAGAATTTATGGAGATCGAGAAACATGGTATGTTTGAGCCATTTTTTCATGTATTCATTGCTTTGCTCATGCTCTCAACAGAATGTTTTGTTCTTTCGCAATAACACAACATTAGTTCTTAAGGTGATTAGATAAGTCAACATGTTACTGACAGCTAATATTTCTTGTGTAATCTTATGGGACTCGGTTGAGATGGAGTAATTATGGAAATTACGTATTGTAGCTTGTTTATGGATAGATCACTGTTATTTGCATCTCAAGTATTACTGTGCTAGATTAAGAAATCTATAATGATTGCTGAAGTGAAATCAGTTTTTAACTTGCTGTTGTAACTCATCTTTTCCTGATTGCATGGAAATACTGTAGGTGTTTCTGATGGTGGTCAATTGATTGCATGGAATACTGTAAGGTGTTCTGAGGGTGGTCAATTGAGGAGAAAAGTCCAGGTTGAGACAGCGTTATATGTCCGAGTCAAGGTCAGGTCGTCAGTCTTGCTGTTGTGTTGTTTCTGGGTCCAGTCTGGTCCAGTCAGGGTGGTTGAAGTGCCAGAGTCCGGTCGGTCTCAGAGGGTCAAATCCAGAAAAGGGGCAAAACCGTTTGAACTTTGAAGAACGTCATGGCTGTTATCAGTCTGTATTCTGTCGTTCCAAAGGCATTTTTGGATAAAAAAAAAGTGATTGGGATCCTCGTAGTATAGCAAGTGGTGTCCCATAAAGTGATATTGCAGACAGAGTCCTTTTTAAAATTTTAAATTCGTTTTAGCGTGGTGTAGTAAATAGTAATACTCTGAAGTCAGTCAGTATAATGTTGTTCAGATGTATTAGTCGGAACTAGTCCCTTCTGACATGTAACTAGGAGGGGAAAGAAGAAGAAAAGAGTGCTATTACAGTTTTATAGAGTTTTGTTGTCATTAAGATACCTGCATTCCTTTTTGTTATTCATTTTGTTTTAATTGTTGTTTTCAGTTCGTTTTGGACGAAATATAAATACATATCGTATTTGATAAGTGAAAGATGTACCTAGACCAAATTCTATTTTGA
>QNQO01003276.1:37500-62500 GCA_003290165.1 Berberis thunbergii | reverse complement strand
AGCAAGGAATATCCGCCTTTCTGCTAAACAGGATCTATTGAACTCATAATTCATTAGACGCTTTTTATGAATGTCAACTAAGTATCGTAAGTAAACGGATCCCGGTTGTTCAATCATTTGATAACCAGAGTCATTCTTTGAGAAATGATCACTATGAGTCAGACTCAATAGAATTTTATCAATCCTTTCTTCCTTCGTTAAGGTGGAGAACTGAACCAAGAATTCTCTTTCTTCATCATCAATCGAATCACTGTTCGCGAACCAGGATTCGATTTTATCATCAATCCAAGCACCGTTCACGTTTTTTCTTTTTCTTATCAATGAATAGATCTCTTTACTTGTACGACTTAGATGTCTCGTATTTCTCGAAAAAGTTATTCGATTGATGGGATTTGGTATAAGACTTAGGAAATCGATGATATCGATGAGATTGATATTCAAATATTTCTTCTTGCTGCCAAAAGCAGAACCCCGTATTTCTTCTAGAAAATATCCTAATTGTTTCAGAGCAACTAGAAAGAGATTCTTTAACCAGAAAGAATTCAGTTCAGATGGAGGATACCCATCCAGAAGTTTTCGTAACTCAATCATGTATGATGGAATCATCAAAGATTTGATCTTTTCGAACTCTGTCTGTAACTCACTAGAGGCTCGGGAAACAAAGAGAAGATGTGTACGAACGAGATATCCAGCAACAAGAAGAAGGAAAAGGATTGAATAGAAGAACTCCCGAGCATTTGGTGATCCCAGATGTACCCAGAATGAAAGGGGTGACTCATTATTTCGATGAATCATTTCTTCGGACAGAAGAAGACTATGTAAACACTTCCTCGAAATCTGACTTATCCGATTCCGTTGTGGAAGAATCGCCCACCATATTTTCCGAGGAATTCGCCGTGATATATCCATAATATCGTGAAAAATGGATACAACTTTTTGACTGCTACTTCGTATCGGTATCGGCAATAGGTCTAAAAAAGTATCTAAAAGGATGAAATTTAGATGTAGATATTGGTACCCTATCGAAGTTAGATATTTGTACCCTGTCGAAGTAAAGAACCATGGCAGATATGTTTGGAACAGCTTCCATTTTTTTGAGAGATTTGCTCGTAGAAAGATTCTATCCATCTGCCGTTTCTCAACGCATTTCTTTAGACAAAGACTCTGTTTTTTCCTCTTTTTGGCTCGTAAATATTTATCAGAACATGGAATGTGAATCAAACCCATGTTTGAATTGAAATTGAGATTGAGATACTGATGCAAGTTCTTCCCTTCTGAATCAGACGGATTCATATCTGAAAGAGGTTGACAATAAGTTCTTTCTAAATTGACTATTTGTCCCTCTGTTAGAGGTGTTCCAGAAATGTCTGCGATTGCCGTAAAGAGCTCCTACGACGAATCGAGCGGATAGAATGGGAAATCGTAGGTATAATATGTTAGATACCCGTGACTCGGATCGTTGAAATAGATCTCTCTCCGAAAAAACATGTTTTTTTTTTACCGACGCACAAAGAAAATTTTTTGTTGCAGTGAACAAGATATTAAGGAATGTCCATTACGTAAGATCATTAATATTGTATACGGGCTTTCTACATAAAAGGGGAATCTTTTGTTACAATAGAACCAGAAGTGATGTGGATTATTCAAGAATCGAAGTCGATTTGCTTTTAAAAAAAGAAAGATCAATGAACTTCTATGAAATGGTTTCACGGGGATTCATCCAATTGTCTCGATCGTGGGATAGCATTGAGAAATAGGATCAGTGTTATCAAAGGATTTCCTGCGATTTTTTCTAAGTAGGAGTATGGAATGAGTCAATCGTCCACTTTGGTATCTTATTGAACAAAAATGGGTGATATGTGTCCTCCATCGATCAACAATTTCGATTTTTGGGAAGTATTATGATCATCCAATAAGAAGGGTTTCAATTTATTCAAATGAACGATTTGAACACCTATTGATTCTAACAACTGATCGCAGAGTTGATCATTCGGACCTTTGAATTGAGAGATGTGGATCTCGGACCCACGAATGGGGGTATTCCCGAAACTCACAAAGAAAAAAGAAAGTGACTTAGACAAAAAGAGAAGGAACTTGGGCAAAAAGAGACGGAACTTGGGCAAAAAGAGACGCAAAAAGGTGGACCAAAATAAACGAAGTGGCTTAGAAGGATCTTGTTTGTCGAAAACCCTGGACCAATCAATCGAATATTGATTAATATTAATATTATTAATATATTGATTAATATTAATTAATATATTAATAATATTAATACGTAATCGATCGAACACTACTTGAAAAACTTGAAAACGGCTCTTCTGCTCAGAAACGAAATGTTCCAAATGTTCCTGGAAATTCTTGCTCCCAGTGACCCATTGTAATCTATATGCATCAGGATCCCGATTCATGGATCTCTCGGTTCGAGGAAAGAAGAGGATTCGAACCATTTCTTTCCTCACTCTTTTCAAATTATAAATGTTGAGTATTTGATCGTTCGATATTTCATTATTAGTTCTATGTATTCAGAGTTATCATTTCCTATTTTGATCCCGTTGAATTCCATATTCGAGTTGGATCGGGAATCATTCATGAAAAAAAAAAATCGATGTCGAACCATTTCTTATGTACCCATGGAGGTATTATTTGCGAAATTTGAATCAATTTTGAAACTCAATCTAGATGATTGACTGCTCATTATTGTGTTGATAGCAACAATACCACGCTTTTTTGGTTTTGGAATCTTCCAAAGCATTCCCGCAAACCGGACCCAAGTTTTCTATCTGTCGATAAAAAGATTCATTCTCTTTCAAAAAAAATACGGAGGGTTAGAACCAATTAAAATTCTTTTTCGATTCATCCCTGGAGTTGAATACCTCATTCCAAGAATTTTTTTTGATCTCAATCCCGTCAGGATCAATAGAAAAGGCAAATCCCTTATGATAACACCAGATTCCGGCTCGGTTATTGATAAGAGTTAATAGATCCGCCATTTCTTTGAAATCTATCTTCGTCCTGCGTGGGTGAAACGTGTATCCTCCCCTGTTTCCGGTCATGGAATAGATGAAAATAATCAAAAAATGGATTATTGGTTTCCAAGAATGAATCTTCTTGGAACTGTCCATATCCGGTTTCATCCTTCGGAACCAATATCGCATCCCTGATTGTGAAATAGGATGAATTGAGACGGTTTTTGTAAATACGTAATTATCTTGAATATATCAACCATTTCTTTATTTTCCGATCGCCTGAAACGGACAAAAGAAACATCTTGTTGTTTCTTCAACAATTTCTGATTCTCTAGTGGACTCTTCAGTAGGAGTCGAACCCAGATAAAGTTCTGACATCTGTCAGAGAAAAAAGAACGAGAGGATCTTGTTGGATTCCCAAAGAAATTCTTCGATTTCTTTGGGGAAGTTGTTGAACCTTTCTTTGATTGATCCAAGTACTCTCTTTCGGATCCATGAAAGAACTCTCAGGGATCTCTTTCCCTTTTGGAAGATACAGGAGCGAAACAATCAACCTATGGATATTGGAAGACTCAAAAGAGTCTTCCAATGAATCATTTCTGGGTCCAATGGAGTTTACGGTATAGGAAGAAGCCCCCTCAAATAGATATTTTTTCTTTCGACCAGATTTCGATGTTAAGACGATTGTAGAAAGGACACTCTACAAGCAGTACTACACCTTTGATCGTGAAAGATCGATTGCTTGTTGAACCCTGCGAATCGCGTTGAAAGAGGATACTATTCTATTCGTGGGTCAAAGAGTTTCATAAAACGTTCTTGGTCGAAAAAAAAACGTGAATGAAGATCCCCACTGGAATCCAATTTGGTCCACGAATCTAAGAAATATGAGATTCTTGATCTCTCAATACCTCCCTAAACTCAAAAATCCAGGATTTATATAGACGTCGTTTTGCCCTGTCTTGCCTCATATTGATTCCTCCTTAGGATTTCTTTAAAATTTGACTTTATATTTATATATGTATTTAAATATGTATTTAATTACATATTGGAAATTTTTATTATTATCATGTAGAATTGACTTGGAAATTATTATTATATTTATTATTATATAGAATATATAACGATTTTTCTATAGAGTTAGGCTAGATACTTGACTTGGAAATTGGAAATTTTTATTATTATTATATTTATTATTATATAGAATATATAACGATTTTTCTATAGAGTTAGGCTAGATACTTGAAATATATGCTAATCCCCATTACGCATCCATGGCTGAATGGTTAAAGCGCCCAACTCATAATTGGCAAATTCGTAGGTTCAATTCCTGCTGGATGCAGTACAACGCGAACGTTCAATACGTCTATACGTCTATTGGAATTGGCTCCGTATCAATGGAATCTCATCATCCATACATAACGAATTAATATAATTACTATGGTATATTCATATCATAACATATGAACAGTAAGAAGTAGAATTCTTATCGATACCGGAACTCATAGGAAGAAAATAGATTTATGGATGGAATCAAATATGCAGTATTTACAGACAAAAGTATTCGGTTATTGGGAACAATCAATATACTTCTAATGTCGAATCAGGATCAACTAGGACAGAAATAAAGCATTGGGTCGAACTCTTTTTTGGTGTAAGGTAATAGCTATGAATAGTCATCGACTCCCGGGAAAGGGTAGAAGAAAGGGACCCATTATGGGACATATGCATTATAGACGCATGATTATTACGCTCAACCGGGTTATTTCTATTCCACCTCTTAGAAAGAAAAGAACTTAAATCAAAATACTTAATAACACGAGCGATACATTTATACAAACTTCTACTTCTCGAGCAGAACCGTCGGCAGTCAAGTGAAAATCCAATCCACGAAATAATTTGATCTATGGACAGCGTCGTTGTGGTAAAGGTCGTGCCAGAGGAATCATTACCGCAAGGCATAGAGGGGGAGGTCATAAGCGTCTATACCGTAAAATTGATTTTCGACGGAATGAAAAAGACATATCTGGTAGAATCGTAACCATAGAATACGACCTAATCGAAATGCAAACATTTGTCTCATACACTATAGGGATGGTGAGAAGAGATATATTTTACATCCCAGAGGGGCTATAATTGGAGATACCATTGTTTCTGGTAACAGAAGTTCCTATCTCAATGGGAAATGCCCTACCTTTGAGTGCGGTTTGAACTATTGATTTACGTAATTGGAAGTAACCAATTAGGTTTACGACGAAACCTAGAAATCGATCACTGAATCCAATTTGAGTACCTCTACGGGATAGACCTCAACAGAAAACTGAAGAGTATCGGCAGCAAGTGATTGAGTTCAGTAGTTCCTCATAGAAAATTATTGACTCTAGAGATATGGTAATATGGAGAAGACAAAATTGTTTGAAGCACCGACAGAACCGGAAGCGCCCCTTGTTTCAAAGAGAGGAGGACGAGTTATTCACATTTCATTTGATGGTCAGAGGCGAATTGAAAGCTAAGCAGTGGTAATTCTACCCGGGGGAAAAATAGAGATGTCTCCTACGTTACCCGTAATATGTGGAAGTATCGACGTAATTTCATAGAGTCATTCGGTCTGAATGCTACATGAAGAACATAAGCCAGATGAAGGAACGGGGAGACCTAGGATGTAGAAGATCATAACATGAGTGATTCGGCAGATTTGGATTCCAATATATCAACTCATGTGGTACTTCATCATACGATTCATATAAGATCCATCTGTCTAGATATCATCATATACATCCGGAAAGCCGTATGCTTTGGAAGAAGCTTGTACAGTTTGGGAAGGGGTTTTGATTGATCAAAAAGAAGAATCTACTTCAACCGATATGCCCTTAGGCACGGCCATACATAACATAGAAATCACACTTGGAAAGGGCGGACAATTAGCGAGAGCTGCGGGTGCTGTATGCGAAACTGGATTGCAAAGAGGGTAAATCGGCCCACATTAAAATTGACCATCTGGGGAGGTTCCGTGTTGATATCGCAAAAACTGCTCAGGCAAAAGTCGGGCAGTGGGTAAATCATTGGGGGAACCAGAAAAAGTTTGGGTAGAGCCCGGATCTAAAGTGTTGGCTAGGATAACGCTCCCCTGTAGTAATGCAGGGGTAGTTATGATCCTGTAACCATCCCCATGTGGGGTGGTGGAAGCGGAGGGCCCCAATTGGGTAGAAAAAACCCAAACCCCTTAGGGGGTTATCCTGGCGTTAGGAGAAGAAATAGAAAAAAGAAAAAATATAGTGGATATTATGATTTCTCCGTCGCCGGTAGTGAAATAGGAGAGTCTTAGAAAATCAAAATATGTTTCTCTCGGTCTTTACAAAAAAAATAAAAAAGATTAGGCAGGATTGTGCCTGTGACACGGCTTCACTAAAAACACTCTAAAAAAAAAACCCTTTGTACGCTAATCATTTATTGGAAAAAATTGAGAAGCTCAAGCGAAGGACAGAAAAAGAAATAATAGTAACTTGGTCCCGGGCATCTACCATTATACCCAAAATGATCGGCCATACAATTGCTATTCATAATGGGAAAGAGCATTTACCTATTTATATAACAGATAGTATGGTAGGTCACAAATTGGGAGAATTTGCACCTACTCGGAATTTCCGGGAGCAATACGAGAAACGATAAAAAATCTCGTCGTTAATGTTAATAAAGTTAATATGGGTGCTCGTCGTTTATTGGTGGGAGGTGAACCTTATGATAGAGAGGGTACCTGAGGTAGAAGTATATGCTTTAGGTCAACATATATGTATGTCTGCTCACAAAGCGCGAAGAGTAATTGATCAGATTCGTGGGCGTCCCTATGATGAAATACTTATGAAAACTAGAACTCATGCCTTATCGAGCCATGTTATCCATTTTTAAATTAGTTTATTCTGCAGCAGCAAATGCTACTAACAATATGGATTTCGACAAAACGGCTTTAATTATTAGTCAAGCCGAAGTTAACGAGGGTACTATCGTGAAAAAGTTAAAACCTCGAGCTAGAGGACGTAGTTATCCGATAAAAAGACCCACCTGTCACATAACTATTGTATTGCAAGATATCTCTAAAGATAAAAACTTTTATCTATGGTTAAAAAAAAGAGGATGGATATATAAAGAGAAGTATATAGATATTCAAGATAAGTATGAATGTTTTCTATACGAGGCTATATTTGGGGGCAGAATGCTATGGGCCAATGATGGGTGCGAGGTTTTATGGGACAAAAAATAAATCCACTTGGTTTCAGACTTGGTACAACCCAAAGCCATCATTCCCTTTGGTTTGAACAACCAAAAAATTATCCTGAGGGTCTTCAGGAAGATCAAAAAATACAGGATTGTATCAAGAATTATGTAGAAAAAAATATAAAAATCTCTTCCAGTGCCGAGACAATTGTATATATAAAGATTCAAAAAACGATCGATCTGATCCATGTCATAATATATATAGGTTCCCCAAAAATTGTTATAGAGGATGGATCGCGAAGAATCAAAGAATTACAGAGCCATGTACAAAAAAAAATAGATTCTGGTAAACAAAAAACTTAACATTACTATCACAAAAATTGGCAAACCTTACGGGACACCTAACATCTTGCAGAATATATAGCCGAACAATTAAAGGATAGAGTTTCATTTCGAAAGCAATAAAAAAGCTATTGCCTTAACTGAAGAGGCAGATACAAAAGGAATTCAAGTACAAATTGCAGGGCGTATCGACGGAAAAGAAATTGCACGTGTCGAATGGTTTAGAGAAGGTAGGGTTCCCCTACAAACCATTCGAGCTAAAATTAATTATTGTTCCTATACAGTTCGAACTATTTATGGGGGCATTGGGCATAAAAATTTGGATATTTACAGACGAGAAGTAATGATCTTTTGGTTATCTTTACATTCTATCCAGTGATGGAACAAAAATCACCAATTCTTTCATTAGCTTTTCATTCAATCAAAAAAGAGCAATTTGAATTTATAGAATTCTACAGGGTTGAATAAAATTCAATTGACCATTTCATATAATTGCTATGCTTAGTGTGCGACTCGTTGGTTTTTTATTTTATTAAATTAAGAATTAGGTTGGGATTAAAAAACAGGAGACCAACCAAAAGTATGAACTAATAATATAGAACTAATAACCAACCCATTGCTTCGTATTATCTGGATCCAAGGAACCAGTCACTATATGACGTATCGATCATATCGTTGCAAGCAACTGATATATTTTTCACAAAAAATAAAAGATAAATCAATCAGATTATAAGTATAAGGTTGTGAACAAAAAATAGGAGGATATGGATAAATGGAAGGGCGAGAGAAAGAGAAAAATCAAATATCAACGAATGTGATTCCAAATATGATGTATGGTCTGCAAATCATCGCAATGTAACATAGCATAAATAAGGATTCGTTTTAATTAGTAAAATTCAGTAATTAGACGTATCCAAGCTAAAAAAAAAAAAAAAAAAATAATAAAGAGCGCCGAGTCAATAAAGATTGGGAATATTGGCTCAGAAACAAATTAGGAGCTCTATTGCAAAGTTCGACCTAACCATTAATTGAGAAGCGATGGGAACGACAGAACCCGTGACTGCAAAAGATTCTATTGAAAAGGAATCCGAATGATTCATCGGGTAGGATGGCGGAACGAACCTAGAATTCATTTATTCTGATTCTGAGAGGTCCCGGGATGACCCTACGAGTGAAAGAGACATTGAAAGGAATATACATTCGCCCGCGAAAGATTCAAATACATATATCTGTAATTTTTTAATCGTTTTATCGCGAGGAGCTGATGAGAAGAAACTCTCATGTCCGGTTTTGCAGTAGAGATGGCATTGAAAACAACCATCAACTATAACCCCAAAAGAACCAGATTCCGTAAACAACATAGAGGAAGAATGAAGGGATATCTTATCGAGGCAATCGTATTTGTTTCGGTAAATATGCCTCTTCAGGCACTTGAACCACTTGGATCACATCTAGACAAATAGAAGCAGGGCGACGATCAATGTACGCGATATGCGCGTCGCGGTGGAAAATTGGGTCCGTATATTCCAGACAAACCAGTTACAGTAATCTTACAGAAACGCCGTATGGTCGGGGAAAGGATCCCCGAATATTGGGGTATCCGTTGTTAACCTGGTCGATACTTTATGAAATGAGTGGAATGTATCAGAAAAGGCGGTAGCCAGGGAAAGCTATTTTCAATCGCTTGGCGTCAAAAATGCCTATACGAACTCAATTCGTTAGAAATGTATAACCAAAAGAAAGGGCCTTTCTATGTCGAAAAATGAAACCATGTCGAAAATGAAAAAACAGCCCGAGGTTTTTTTTCTGAAACAAACAATATTTCTCCCTTTTTTTTCATGCAAAAGCGAAGAAAAAAAAATGATTCACCTCAAACCCCATTTAAAAGTGGCGACAACAGCGGGGCTAGAAAATTATGTGTATTCGAATCATAGGAGCCTAGTAATCGACGATATGCTATATTGGTACGTGATTGTTGCTGTAATCAAAGAAGCAGTACCTCATATGCCTCTACAAAGATCCGAAGTGATCAGAGCTGTAATTGTACGTACATGTAAAGAACTTAAACGAGATAATGGTATGATTTTAAAATATGATGATAATGCTGCGGTTGTCATTGATCAAGAAGGAAATCCAAAAGGAACTCGAGTTTTTGGTGCGATCGCTCGAGAATTGAGACAGTTGAATTTTACGAAAATAATTTCATTAGCTCCAGAGGTATTCTAAATACTAATAAGGGTATCTGAAATATATTCAATTGTATTATTAGATAGAATTTTTTAGTAAATATGTATTAGGCATGATACCTTAAAAAAAAAAAAAGAAGAACATGTTGAATTATATAAAAAATCGGAAGGCACCAATAATAATGGTTCGTCATGGGTACGGGACACTATGCTAACATAATAACTTCTATACGAAATGCTGACATGGATAAAAAAGGAACAGTTCGAATCGCACATACGAAGATTACCTGAAAGGATTGTTAACATACTTCTACGAGAAGGCTTTATAGAAAATGTGAGAAAACATCGAGAAAGCACGAAAAATTCTTGGTTTCAACTCTGCGACATCGAAGGAATAGGAGGGGCGATATAAACTATTTTAAAACGGATCAGTCGACCCGGTCAACGAATCTATTCCAATTATGAAAAATTCCCAGGATTTAGGAGAATAGGTATTGTTATCCTTCTACCTCTCGAGGTATAATGACAGACCGAGAGGCTCGACTAGAAGGAATCGGAGGAGAAATATTGTGTTATATATGGTAATCCTTCTAGTATCCGAATTAAATAATCTGCAACTTCCTAATTGTTTTGTGAAGGAAAGAGAAAGACGGGTTGTCTAATATATTCTTATTTTTAGCTTTAGTTGATACTTAAAGAGGTTATCTAGAATGAAGATGAAAAATGGATCTTAGAAGGACTTGTAGTGGAATCACTTCGCAATGGTATGTTTCGAGTTCGTTTAGATGACGATCTGATCCTAGGTTATATTTCTGGAAAGATACGGCGTAGTTATATACGAATACTACCAGGCGATAGAGTCAAAATTGAAGTAAGTCGTTGATTCAACCCGGGGCGCATAATTTTTAGAATAGACCCTAAACCCCGCAACAAAGATTCGAACGATTAATTGGATTTATCAATCCTCCTTTCGTTGGATACAATTTGAGGTTCAAAATTTCAAGAGATTTCTTTTTTTTTTTTTTCTAGAGTAGATTCGTAATTTCATTAAGGTAAGGAAAAACAAATTATGAAAAAAAGAGCCTCCGTTCGTAAAATTTGCGAAAAATGTCGACTGATCCGTAGACGGGGACGAATTATAGTAATTTGCTCCAACCCTAGGCATAAACAGAGACAGGGATAATATTTCTAAAAAAAAAAAGGGACTCTACAACGTACCCAATGCACAAATAAAAGAAAAGATTTGTTTTGACACGAAATGGATAATCATATATCTCTGACTCATTTTTATGAGATGATAAAAATATGGCAAACCTTATATCAAGAACTAGTTACAGTAACTATGGTGCGTTTATCCACGAAAAATCCGCTTTTACTTCACGGAAGTCTCCGCGTTTTACTTCACGGAAAAGTAGTCTTCGAATATCCAAGGGGTAATAAATATCAAGCAAGTTTCAACAATACCATTGTAACGGTACAGATACCCAGGGTCAGGTGGTTCATGGTCTCCGCCGGTACTTGTGGATTCAGGGGCCCAAAGAGAGGACGCCCTTTGCTGCGCAAACTGCGACAGCAATGCTATTAGGTGTATAGTAATCGATCAGGGTATGCAAGAAGCAGACGTCAGAATAAAAGGTCCCGGGTCTCGGACGAGATTCTGCATACGAGCCATTTCGGAGAAGTGGAATACGGCTACAATATGCGTCATGCGACGTAACCCCTCTACCACATAATGGATGCAGACCTCCAAAAAAAGACGCGTATAAATTGTAAAAATCTAAAACAGGAGATTAATGAAAAAAGACGAAGTGAAGCGAATAGAACACATGTCCAATGGAGTTGTGTTGCTACAAAGGAGATTAGCCAACATTATAAATATGGGCGTTTTGTTCTGTTCCGCTTCGGGAAGGTCAAGCCGAGACGATCGCCATTTCGCTACGAAAGACTTTGCTTAGCGGAAGTGGAAGGAATATGTATTACTCACGTAAATGTAATAGCAGCACACTACATCTCCTATGACTTAGTAGAATAGTCGGTGTTAAAGATCGGTAGCAGAACTTTTAACGAATTTGCAACAAATTGTCTTGAAAAATTCTGCCGACAGTGATATGAAGTGATATTTTCGACGCATCTATTTGTGTCAAGGGTCCTAGACACATAACTTCTAAAGACATCATCTTACCGCCTTCGTTGGATATTGTTGATGATACACAACATATAGCTACACTGGCGCTCCAATCGAGTGTGGTCTTTGAATTAAAAGTCGAGAGGATATAGGGATCGTGTCTAAGGAAGGAAGATTCGACTGTCCAAGAAAAGGTTTTCCTTATAATTCCGTATACTTGCCATTAGAATAGATTAATTATTCTATAAGTCCTTTGGGGAAACACTAAGAATACTATCTCTCGAAATATGGACGCATGGAAGTTATACACCCAAAGAAGCACTTTGGGAACCTGCCGCCATTTGGTTAATTAACTTCTATCTTTTTCAATAACGAGAATCAGAACATCTCTCTAACCGGGACTAAAAACATGCTTTCGTCTCTCACAAACCCTACTCTCCTCAGGAGGCGGCTGAACTAAGATATTACTGCATGAAATTACAAATGATTTGTAGAGCAGTTGCATTTAGATCCCACGACCCTTGAGTCCTCCAAAGGGCGAAAATACTGACATTATATTGATCTTTTCATAAAAGTACAAAGAAGCTTATGAAATTGCCTAAAATAGAAGATGTAATAAAATAGTGGCCATCTTCAAAAATGGAATATTATTATAATTGACTTACCGAATTATGGAATTTAGAATAACTTTTTCAAGATGAAATCCATTGAATGGATTATCTTGAAAATATTCTATGCAGAACCGATTCTATTGAATAACCTATGCTATGTATTCTAAGGGAATAGCACTTCAAAGTGGAATCCTACCATAGATACAACGTTGTAGTATTTATTTCATGGTGGATCAATTGAAAAAGACCTAAGTTAGAGATTTACAATACGTAATGTTGCTCAATACCCAGCCAAAGAAGCTACTCATCTGGTACCAAATTAAAAAAGACGGTTGTTAGCTACGGGACGACGACGAGTTTGGAATTTATTAACATTCTTCAAAGATGTACCGTAATTAATCCGGCTGTACTGAAACATAAAGAATTCCCATTAATTATTGACGTGAGGATATTTGAAGATACAGGAAAGAACGTACGCATTCGGGCAATAAGTTCCAAAGGGGTGCAAAGGATCCCGGAGTCCACCTATCATGACGGTTCCATAGAACCGTCTAGACCTACGTACATGCAAATTACGTACCCAAAATACTACCTGGGAAAAAATATAATAAAGATTCATTGGCCTTGCGGTTCACCTGTAATAAATTAGGACCCATCCCTTTCGCCAATTTAGTCTTATATTCAGGATCATTCAAATCAGGTTTCTTTGTTATGTGGGATAGGTGAATTCCTATAATCCATCCCCCGAAGGAACGGACCATGTATAATTTTCATTCATCCGGCTCGAGCAAAAATCCAAAGGAATCAAATAGAGCCCATAGAATTAATCTATATGTATCCAGATCAATACATTACATGACTCTATCTAAGAAAAGATTTCAATTTTGCACCTACAATAAATGCTCATCAATACCCAAGTAAGGCTTACAAATTTGATTAATGATCAAGTGCTTTTTGGTGTCTCGTTCGCCTTGCTATGGCGTTTATCCCCAAAATAAATATCTCAAGTCGTCTTACATACAAAGGATTTACTTGTTACTAATATATAGTCTAGCCTCTGTTTTCTTTAGATCCCTTGTCTCACTCCGATAGTCTGTTGTGTTGGATTGTCAATGCACAAGGAATGCGTGCATTTACTTACTATATAAGTAAGTAGAATAGGGATAACATAATCTGGATCATGCCACATCACTTATTCTACTGGATCTTACAAAGCCTATTCATGTCATGCACGACATGATTAGGGTCTAATCATAGAAAAAATTCCTCTTCAAGTGAACCGGCTATCCTCTGTATGGGGTTGCACGGTGGTTGGCACAGAGACACATTTGGTTGTATATTTCAATGTGGCGGATAAAATCATATATCTGCACGGGCCAATCAATAGTTCAAGTCACACACTCCCATAATCCATTTTATCTTCGTAGAATCCACTTCAACTATTCATATCAAATAACTAATACAATATTGCGGAGTTGAGGGAAAGATCCAAACACTGTCTTATATTCTTTTCATAATCATTTTGTACAATAAATACTATAGTTCTCTCCCCAATGATAGATGATTGATGATTACAAAATTCTATGATCCGCCTTCTCTATTAAAGGCCAGAAATACTCTTGCTACTCATCATCTAGGAAGTGCAATTAACATAAATACGGCAAAGAAGAGGTAATACAAAAGTGTGATAAACTATAAAAACGAGTCAAAGTAGATTGACCCACACTAGCACTTCCACGTAATAACTCGACCAGGGGCGATCCATTACAGAATAGTCGGGTACGCTGTCACGATTTGACTGCCAATAACCAATTTGTCCCGACGGTAAGGAATAACCAGTTTAGCACCAGAAGAATGCAGGTCAATACAGCCAGAACCACCCGGAACCCAAGGTTCATTTCTGCGGGTTTTTAAACCCACCGGTGAGCATAGACACGAATACGTGCAGGATGATCATTAGGACATCATACTTGCTGACCATCGATGAACTGATCGGATTAACCAACCAAAGTTAGCTTCAGTATTATGTATTGAACCGAGGTAAAGCCTCGGTAACGGTTGGACGATATAAAAGTCATGGCAAACCCCGTAGCTACTTGTACTAAAAAACAAGTAAGCGTAATTCCTCCTAGACAATAAATATGTTGACATGTGAGGAACATATTTACTAGTTATATCATCTGCAATCGCCTGAATTTCGAGACGCTCTTCGAACCAATCATATACTTTATTGAGATAGGTAAACCAAGGAACTCCCCCTCTGCAGAACCGTATATGAGACTTTCATTCTCGTACAGCTCAGCAAAACACCCCAATACTGGTTGCAACGGATATGTAATAGAAATTGGAAACCTTCTCTTAGTACTCCATCCAACCTTCTCTGAAATACGACGAAGTGCAAAAAAAACGAAGCTCTCTTTAGTGATGACAATGCCAAAATATCAAGTCAGTCATTTCATTCGTTTTTTATGTTGATCATTAGGGCCTCTTGAATTTTCTCGGTCTCTCAATTTTAATTTTTTGTATAATGTGGATTTCTTTTTGTTTCTAATTGCTAGGAATTCTCTGTTGAGACCCTATGATTCGATTGAAACCTAAGATTCATACTAGAACCACGATGATTGAATAAAGTCCCTAAGCTAAGCCCAAGGTTATCTGAGTAAAAACCTTTTGATCATCACTTATTCAATGAATAGATGAAATGACTCTAAATCCATAGAAACATTTGTCCGTTGGTCAAAATAAGCAAACAAAAAATTTAAGAATAATTAGAAATTAGAAATAAATCTTTGAAATTTTTGAGTCCGGTCGCGAGGTCTGACTGAATAGTAGGTATGAATCATAGTTTAAATATTTCTTTTCTTGATCTATTTCATTCCATATATTCCGTGCTCCAGATACTAGAATGAATATCCGACGAGGCAAAACCCATCTCTCTCAAGATGACAGACCCATTCTCTGTACTATCAATAGGATCTTATAACAAGTCACACACTCATATTCCGGAAATACCGAAACAAAGGAATTTCACGGTCAACTGCCGGAATGACCTAAATCCTAGTCCTAAGTGATTCACTTTGGATTGAAAAGACCAGTACTTCGCAATTCCTAAGAACCTAATTCATTGAAATTCCATCAGTAAAACGGAAGAGTTATAAATCTCCCAAATAATAGATAGGAATACCGCGAAGAGAGCCATTGCGACACCCATCAACGGGGTAGTTCCCCATCCGGGCGCTACTTTACCATATTCCGAATTCAACGGTTTCAATAAACTTCCTAGACCAGTCTGTCTTGGTCTTGGACAGATCTCGAATTATTCTCAACTGGTTTGTGTAAGCCATAATCTATTGCATGATTGAATTTTATTGACTTGTAAATCATACCGTTGTAAAATAACCGATCTTATCATAGAATCCATTGTGGTCTTGAAATTTTATAATAATGGAAATAGCAACCCTAGTCGCCATCTTTATATCTGGTTTACTTGTAAGTTTTACCGGGTACGCCTTATATACCGCTTTTGGGCAACCCTCTCAACAACTAAGAGATCCATTTGAAGAACATGGGGACTAATTGAAGTCAAGTAATGAGCCGCCCGTGTTGGGCGGCTCATTACTTGACTTTAATGCATTAATTCATTAGTATTTATAAAGTAACATTATACTTTAACTATAATTGAGATAATCAAAAATCATTTTTTAGTCGGAACCTTAGGCGGTTCTCGAAAAAAGATAGCGAAAAAAATGATTCCTAGTCGAGACTAAGAGGAATGTATAAACCAATGCTTCCATAAATTCGATCGTGGTTTACATTATAGCTTCCACACCTGTTCATTTGGAGCATCTCCCAATAAAGACAAGAGTCAAAGAAAAGGGCGATTTAAATCCAGCAAAATTGATCTGGTAATCTATGTAGAAAGTGAAATCAAAAAAAAATCCAATAGAGCCGAAAGATACCATATCAGATCAATGTTTATCAGATTACCTGTCTCCTTGTAGTTGGATCCCCAAGTTTTTGGAATGCTCCAAATTCTACTTGAGCATCCAAATCTGGATCATCCCCGCAAAACATCTCTGAACAAGTTCTAGCACCATGCCAAATGTGTCCGAAAAAGAAGAGCAAAGCAAACGAAGCATGCCCAAAAGTGAACCAACCCCTCGGACTACTACGAAAAACACCATCAGATTTCAAAAGTAGCACGATCTAATTCAAAAATTTCACCTCAATTGAGCGCGTCCTAGCAATATTTATTTCAACCAGTTGCAGGATCACTATAAAACTGGCTCCGTTAGGGAGTTCGCCCACCATAGAACTCAACAGTGTACCCCTACTTGCCTCAACACTAATACTTCGATTCCGCCCGTTCGAAAAGGAACATCGGCTCTCGACAATTCCGTCTCACATCCTACCCAAAACTACCGGGAAATGTTTCAAAAAAAATAGGCATAACGACGTACAAAAAAGCTCACGCCCCTCTTTATCTCTAAAGATAGGGTGGCCCCTAACCATCCAACAGCTATTCGTCCCCGTTATCCATTGAGCCCGCTGCTGAATAATCCCCCTCTTCGGGTTGATTTATTGCCGATGTAATTCGATAAAAAGCTTAATTTTCAAGGAAATTAGAACAGGCTTCTGATAAACTCCTTGATTTTCAGCTAGTCCTGGCACCAACCCTTTCGATAGATTTCTTGCTGGGAAGTATCCCTGGATCCCATGATAACGGGTGGGACCGATAATCGATGGGGGTAGTTATGCCGCAACCAATACCACATAGTTCCGGCAACAGACAAAGCCGCAAAAAGACAGCAGCGATACTGACTGGAAAGAACAGTTTCACATATTACCCCATACCCAAACCCTTCTTGTATACGGCGTTGGGCCGGCGGACGAACACTAAGATGAAAATAGGCCTGCTAAGTATGCCCAAATGTCCTGCTGCATATATGATGAGAGGCTATGCCTCCTCGGAACCAAAAGGATCAAAACCTTCTCGCCCCACGCAGCGACTTACAGATTGTACTTTTCCAGTTAGTCCGTAAGGATCGACACCCATATTCCAGACATACAAGCCCGTTACATGAAATGCACACAAACCCAAAGCAAAGCTAACCCCCCCCTGAAGAAATAAATGAATTCCAAAATCTTGGGCAATCAAAGAAGGTTTTCCTGTACGTTCATCACGGAATATTTTAGATCCCAATACACCAATGCCAGATAGCTGCCAAAAAGCACAAACCAGAAACCAATATGCGCCCACGGCCACACCCTCGTAACTCCAAATACCGGATTTGTTACAGTTCCTCCTGTGATACTCCAACCTCCCATGAATTGGTTATTCCTAAACGAGTCATGAAGGTATAACAACATACCCTGTCTCCACATTGGATCAAGAACGGGGTCAGAGGGATCAAAAACGGCTAATTCGTATAGAGCCATTGAACCAGCCCACCCAGAACTAGAGCTGTATGCATTATATGGACAGCAAGCAACCGACCGGGATCATTCAATAGACGGTAGAACACGATACCAAGGCAAACCATGAAAATACCCCTTTATCAAAGAAAAATAAAAAAAAAAAAAGATAGGAGGAATTTGATTGATGAGTATAATGATATTATGGGCGAACGACGGGAATTGAACCCGCGCATCGTGGATTCACAATCCACTGCCTTAACCCACTTGGCTACATCCGCCCTCCCTAACAGATAAGATAAAGAGAAATAAATTCAATTTTTTTCTACTTGTATAGAAAATTAATAGAATAATGTAATCTTGGATTCTTAAAAAAATATATATATATTTAAATTTTGATTAAAAAAACTGAAACCCCTTAGGAAGTAGGAAGAAAATTAAAAGATTTTGAGAAAATCTAGAATTACATTTAGAGTAGAGCAATAACTACACAAACAAAAAAGTATGAAAATCTAGAATTCAAAATGAAACCCCGCTATGGTTTATAGTTGTAGTAATGCTTTTGACTTAAGTTGCATAGAATAAGAAAGAAAAACGAAAAATGCTTATTGTGAGATGTGAGTAAAAACTACTCAAACTAAATGCAGGAGGAATACCCCAACTCTTGTTATGTAAAGATGGTGGGTATTTCTCCTGCAAGTTCAATGACTCGTATACACTAAGACCGAAGTCTTAACCATTTATAGATGGAGCTCAACAGCAGCTAAATTAGAGGGAAGTTGTGAGCATTACGTTCATGCATAACTTCCATACCAAGATTAGCACGGTTGATGATATCAGCCCAAGTGTTAATTACACGACCTTGACTATCAACTACAGATTGGTTGAAATTAAAAAAACCATTTAGGTTGAAAGCCATGGTACTGAATACCTAAAGCAGTGAACCAAATACCTACTACAGGCCAAGCAGCTAGGAAAAAAGTGTAAAGAACGAGAATTGTTGAAACTAGCATATGGGAAGATCAATCGCCAAATAACCATGAGCAGCTACGATATTATAAGTTCTCCCTCTTGACCGAATCTGAACCTTCATTAGCAGATTCATTTTCTGTGGTTTCCCTGATCAAACTAGAGGTTACCAGGAACCATGCATAGCACTGAATAGGGAGCCGCCGAATACACCAGCTACGCCTAACATGTGAAATGGGTGCATAAGGATGTTGTGTTCAGCCTGGAATACGATCATGAAATTGAAAGTACCAGAAATCCCTAGAGGCATACATCAGAGAAGCTTCTTGACCAATTGGGTAGATCAAAAAAACTGCAGTTGCAGCTGCAACAGGAGCTGAATATGCAACAGCAATCCAAGGGCGCATACCTAGACGGAAACTAAGTTCCCACTCACGACCCATGTAACAAGCTACACCAAGTAAGAAGTGTAGAACAATTAGTTCATAAGGACCGCCGTTGTATAACCATTCATCAACAGATGCTGCTTCCCAAATCGGGTAAAAGTGCAAACCTATAGCTGCAGAAGTAGGAATAATGGCACCAGAAATTATATTGTTTCCATAAAGTAGAGACCCAGAAACAGGTTCACGAATACCATCAATATCCACTGGAGGAGCAGCAATGAAGGCGATAATAAATACAGAAGTAGCGGTCAATAAGGTAGGGATCATCAAAACACCGAACCATCCAATGTAAAGACGGTTTTCGGTGCTGGTTATCCAATTACAAAAACGACCCCACAGGCTTTCGCTTTCGCGTCTCTCTAAAATTGCAGTCATGGTAAAATCTTGGTTTATTCAATCATCAGGGACTCCCAAGCACACAAATTATCTACAAATATAATCTAAATAATTGTAGGCTTGTTATTCAACAGTATAACATGACTTATATGCCCGTGTCAACCAATAGAAATAGATATTAAATTCTTTGGGTATATCTATCATAATTATTTGTGAATGAAAAAAATGAGTAAAAAAAGATATATCATTATGGGTTGCCCGGGATTCGAACCCGGAACTAGTCGGATGGAGTAGATGAGTTCCTTATTGAAATAAAATAGGAAAAATCCCTCCCCAAACCGTGCTTGCATTTTTCATTGCACACGGCTTTCTCTATGTATAGATCTGAAACTCATTTCCTAGACAGGACTCTAAGAAAGTTGAATACTAAGTTGATTTAATCACTATTGTATAAGCATTTCAGAATTGAAATGAATGAATTCATTTTTCTTTATCATTTAGGAATCCGTTCTGTTTACACGATCTCATAACCAATCATGAATGATTGGCCAGGTCATTGATACGAATAATATCAAAATACAAATCCGTTCTTTATATAACCTCCGCGAAGAAAAAGAGACTCTTGGGAAGATCAAAGAAAGAACTTGTTCTTCTTCTGTAAAGAATTCTTCCAATAATTCCGAACCTAATCTTTTCAAAAAAGAACGGACAGTACTTTTATGTTTACGAGACAAAGTTCTAGCACATGAAAGTCGAAGGATATACTTTACTCGATACAAACTCTTTTTTTTTGAGGATCCACTATAATAATGAGAAAGATTTCTGCATATCCGCCCAAATCTATCGATAAAATCAGAATCCGATGAACTCGTCGAGCCGACTTACTAATGGGATGCCCTGATTCGTACAAAATTTCGAGTTAGCCAATGATCAATCAAAGTAATTATTGGACATAGTATCAAACTTTTTTATAGCAATATCTATAATAAATGAATTTTCTACATTTGACTCCTAACAAGAAAGGCTTTAGTCGTACACTTGAAAGATGGCCCAAAAAATCGAGGGAATGGTTGTATAATTGGTTTATATGAATCCTATCTGGTTGAGACCACAAGTCGAAATTATTTGCCAGAGATTTATAAGGTAATACTTCCATTTATTCATCAGAAGAGGAGTTCCCTTTAAAGCAGAAATAGCTTTTCCTTGATATCTGACATAATGTATGAAAAGTCCTTGAAAACCCAGAGATGGTGTGAAAATCATTACGAAAAACTACCCAACAAATGTTCTATTTTTCAAAAAAATGTGTTCTCATCAAGAAAGGCGCTAGAAGATTTGATCGTAAATGAGCAGATTGTTTACGGAGAAAGGGGAATATCGATTCGCATTCCATATACATGAAAATTATTAGGAACAAGAATAATCTTCTATTCTCGTTTGAAAAAACAGAAATATATTTCTGTTTTTGCGTAATAGATTATTCCAAATTCTGAAACTCGTAAAGAAGAATCGCAATAAATGCAAAGCGGGGATATCTTGTATCCAACAGCGAAGGGTTGAATCAAAAGTTCCCAGATGGATGGGGTGGGGTATTAGTATAGTCTAATACATGATTTAAATGCGATAATTTATCCTCTAAAAGGGAAATGCTGAATGAATTGATCGTAAATTTTTAGATTTTGCTATTTCTTTTTCCCTTAGGGAGATATTAATTGCAATGAAATGGAATTTCCACAATGATTGCACAGCCCTCTGATATCATTTGAGAATAAAATGATTCTTATGATCCAAAATTATGTTGTTGAGAATCATATCAAAAATAACCAAAGGCTTCTGTTGATACATTCGAGTAATTAAAGTTTCACAATCAGTGAACTGAATTTATTGTCATAACCTAAATTATCGATAGAATCATAAAGAATCGATCCATTTAAACCATGATCATGAGCAAGTGCATAAATATACTCCTGAAATAGAAGTGGATATAGGAAGTCTTGTTGTCGAGATCTATCTATTGCTAAATATCCTTGTAACTCTTCCATTTTAAAATAGATTTTAACCAGGGCAGGGGATTTCTTGGGCTATCATATAAAATGATACATAGTGCGATACAGTCAAAACAAGGTATATAGTAAAAAAAAAAAAAAAAGAAAAACCCTGGAGACAGATAAGCTAATCAACGGATTCTCCTTTTTCCATCCAATTGATTTGTGTTTGTTATTAGGATATGGAAATTGTTAGAAACCCTTTATTTTTGCAACCCCGATCGCTCTTTTGACTTTAGAATCATTCTGTTTATCAATATACCGTTTCCTCTACACATTCGCCTCCACTCTAGAAGAGGGATATAGTTAATAATAGGATTCATAAAAAAATAGAGAATCCACTTAGTATGGTTATGGGAGAACCTTTTTCCGCATCAGGTACTAATAAATTTTTAACGTCTAATTAGACCGGGAAATCATTCGAATTTAAGAACAGAAGCTCGTTGCTTTTTGTTTCCCTATAATTGGAGCCCTATGGCTCTATCCATTTATTTACTCGACCCACTAGTCATTTCTATTTTTGTACCGATCTAAGAATTCAAAAAAATTTTGTACTGATCCGGTAAAGAGGAAGTACTCTTAGAGTTCTTCATTGATACGACATGCTGTTTTTTCCATTCGTTCCCTTTCAGGATCAGTCGTGGTCTTACAAACTCTACCAACGGTATGGACGAATTCGTTCCTTCATCCAAATGTGTAAAAGATTCTAGCCGCACTTAAAAGCCGAGTACTCTACCGTTGAGTTAGCAACCCGAATTAATGTAATTTTGGTGTGTAGATACGATCGGAATCATAACGAGATTGGATTGCAGCGACCCCATCAAACATTAAACTGAAACACAGAAAAAAAAAAAGAAAAATTTAAGATTCTATAAGTAAAAGAAAAAAGAAACTTGGGGGTCGGGATAATAGATCTATTTATCACGATGGAATTATATTTATCATACACTATGTCAATATGAACTCAAGAAAAAAAAAAAAAGACTTGTGTTGGATTGGCACTACATAGATAATAAAAAGTTTGGGTGAATAGTGGATAAAGAATAACTAGGTTAGAAGAAAATCGCGAGTTTATTTCAATATCCGTCAAGGTACAATAAGCAGGCTAGACTTTTTTTTTCTTTTTTTTGTGGAGTTTCAAACACCGGATTGAAGGAGAATATTCTATAATTTTATGGATCTCTTAGTTCATCTACTCACTCGATCTTTTTCTATTCCCTCCATATCACATAGAAATCTTTTGCCGTTAATCTTTTTTTTTCAATACTTTTATTTCGTTTAATTTTAAATTAATTAATCGCGGAGGTACTTAAAAATCTCTGCCTTCTTTGAATATCATGAACGGTTCCTGTAGGTTGAGCGCCTTTTTCAAGGAAATATAGAATAGCGGGAACGTTTAAATAAGTTTGACTCTTTATCGGATCGTAAAAACCCACTTTCCGAAGATCCCTTCCTTCTCTTCGAGATCGAACATCAATTGCAACGATTCGATAGATAGCTCATTGGGATAGATGTAGATTGAACATGCCCCCCTTAGAAACGTATAGGAGGTTTTATCCTCGTACGGCTCTATAAAGAATGAATTTCTATAGATTTAGAATTTATGTCTCTTTCTATTATAGAGTGATAGAATAGAGTGACAAATAGATCTCGTAAAATCCTCAAATCAAATAAATTAGACTATGATTCGTTTATTCTTCTTCCTTCCCGCTTTTCCCAAAAAATCATTCGTACTTATAACTCAAGTTGGATAATTCCAAAGAGTTAAAGGAAACTCCTTAGAGCCTTGGCATTTCGTTTATTGAGCTGTCTCTAAACCTCTTTTTGTCTCGTTTCTAATCAAATTTTTTGATTCTTTAATTTGATTTGGCTCCAATTGAATTGTTGAGACAATTGAAAGGGCGTTTTCTTGTTACGAGATCCTTTATCTTTGTTTTGAATCATTGGGTTTAGACATTACTTCGGTGATCCTTAATCGTTTCAAAAAGGCAGCAACATACCTTTTTTTTATTTCTTTCTATCGAAGAATCATACGAACGATTGATTCCCATGTGATACACTTTGATCAAAATAGTTTTTCTCAATTCCAATAAAAATTTTTAATCCAAAAGTCACTTTTATAGGAATTGGATCCTTTCAATTTCTATATCAAAGATATACTTACGAAGTTGAAACAACTTATTGATTGACACTAACCCTAGATCCTTGCCTTCTGAGAAATGAATCAATCATTTCTTCTCGAGCTCCACTGTGTACTATTACTTACAACAGAACTAAAACTAAATAGGAGTTATAGTAGAACAGAACAAATTATGTCGAGTAAAGAGCACCTTATATAAAAATGATGGATACAAAAATCCACAACCGATCATGTCCTTCAAGTCGCACGTTGCTTTCTACCACATCGTTTTAAACGAAGTTTACCATAACATTCCTCTCAATTGGAACCGGTATGGAATTGATTCAATATGGAATCATGAATAGTCATTGGCCCAATCGGAACATAGTAATGTAATCCATATTTTATTCTATAAGTACGGGTGGATATTTATCTGGAGAAGTCTCAGGATTCTATTTTGTTAACCCCCTATTTTCTGAATGAAACATTTTAGAATTCAGGATCAAGAGGGAATTCACCCTATCCTATTTTTAAATAAGAAATATATAAAGTAACATAAGGAAGTTGGGGAATATAGAGGTTTTTCTTTCACATTTCGATTAAGAATGCAGCAAAGTGAAATAAACCAAATGAAATCTAAATAAATATAGGACGTAAGGTTTATCTAAGTAACTTCAATATGACTATGAGCCAGACATGCATACGCGGAAGAGCCCATTCTTTTTTTGAATTATATTATACATTCATCCCCGTTCCCATCTTACCTCAATCACAAATAGAAGATTTAGAAAATTATTAAGAACATTCTTTACCTATATTATGAGAAAACCGGGATGCTCTGGGACGGAAGGATTCGAACCTCCGAATGGCGGGACCAAAACCCGCTGCCTTACCACTTGGCTACGCCCCATTTTTATTTTTATGCAACGCTAATAAACACTAATATAGGTATTGGGTCGTCGTCAATTCCCACCCCACTATGAATGCAATCCATTAGATTGTTGCTAGGATTTGACACGTGTAGTTGTAAAATTAAATTGAATTTGTTGATCATTATATAGAATTCAATTAAGATATTGTATGAAAGTATGGTTCCTTCTATTTTCGTGTGAGAATGTAAGGATTTTTGATTGAGTGCGTCAAAAAAGCAGGATTTTTTTTTTTTTCACTTTCTTAATTTTTCCCTTATATCGCTAACTCAATCAAAATACAATTTATCCTCAAGAATGAA
>QNQO01003276.1:22500-32500 GCA_003290165.1 Berberis thunbergii | reverse complement strand
TATCCTCTCTTCTCTGTTCGGATTCCAAAATAAGGAAACTGATCATTGATCCAAGACCAGAATTTTTGGAGGACTCTTCCGACCAGACAAAAAGTCTGTAATTATCAGCAAAGTTGTTTCGTTTTTTATTTATTTTCTCCAAATCCAAAAAATTCCTGGTACTTAATACATAGGTTGTCGATTCCGCATTGGAGAAAAGGGCGGGGTGCCTATTTTTCCAGTAAATGGTTCAAATCATTTTATCGATATGAGTGTTCTATATCGTAGAAATTGCAACTATTCATTTTGAAACCATCTCCCTACTAAATATAGTGGTAGAAAGAGTACCAATGGTGCGCCAGGACTTCAAACAATTTAGCTTTAACCATGTTAAGGGTTCCACATTATTGGTTAATAGAGAATCAAAGTTTATTTCCCAATGAGTCACGAAATGCTATGGTTCGTACATATGATTTCAAAATTGATTCAGAAGTAATTCGTGAGATCGTGCACCTTTCTTTCCTAGTTATGAAGAAAAAATAAATCAAATTAAAGTGCAGTTGGTTGGATCCAGCCTATTATTGAAATAAACAACTCGCACACACTCCCTTTCCAAAAAAGATCAATACACCCAGTACTACACTTAGATTTATTGGATTTGTTGCTAAAATATCGGATTAAATCCAAAACCCCGGCGGATGGCCAGTGACCCAAGGAAACGAAGGAATCCGTTACATTTTTCATATGATCTCCTCTTTATAGATAGGACTAACAAAATGGAATATAGCTCTTTTTGTATTACCTTACCCTTTTTTTTTTATTAATTTCCTTATTTCTCAATTGATTTCTTTATTTCAATTCAAGTTCCCAATCAAAAAGAAAATACTTAAATGAAACTTAAGTAGTTTAGTATTAGGTTCCAGGTCTCATGTCAATTGCTAAATACCGCATTTGTTGCAAGGCTTCCTAACCTAAAAACAAAAGGGTTTCCGTTGGACTAAGAGCGGGAAGGAAGAAAGCGAGTGGATCTGCCAATTCCTGATCCTCAAATTAGTCCTTCCCATGGGGAGTATTGTCTCAACGAGTAATTGAAAATTATTTTATTGTAGGAGTTAAATCTTGATATAATTTGAAAAAGCAAGCGACAAAACCCAGGTAATACAATAAGAAAAAAAAAAAACTTTCACATTTCTAGGATTAACCTAAGACAAAAGGTTTTGCAAATAAAGTGCTAATGCCCACGGACCAGGCCATATAAATTGTTAAAGCTTCCATATCAAGCCAGACTTAGCAATAAAGTCCATCGGTAATTTTACCCTCTGCCTCTGGTTGTCTCGGGATATCCTTCTACGGCTTGTCCTGCAGCAGTACCTTGACCAACTCCAGGTCCAATAGAAGCCAGCCCTACGGCCAATCCAGCAGCAATAACGGAAGCGGCTAGAGAATCAAGTCAGTGGATTCATGGTAAGCTCCTCACAAAAATAAAGAAATGAGTTAATGAATACAATAACCAATGAATTCTGAACTTATTATTTCCTTCCATTACTAAAGTCGATCCGGTCGAAATAGCTAAGACCTACGAATAAGTAATGAGATTGTTTAAATCATCAGAACTACTTCGATATTTCATTTTATATTCTATCCCCTATCCATGGAGTCTTTTATCAATCCATAAGGCTCTAATTCTTTTATTTCTTTATTCCGAGCCATTTTTTTCAATTCCATTATTTCAATTCTTCACGTTTCTCTTTCTAATGCCATGCCCAATTTCGTCTGTTTATTCATTCGTTCCAGACGAAAACAGAAAGACTTATATGGAAACCCCCATCTAAATTCACGGTGTGGTAGGTAAGAAAAGAAATAAAATATGAATTGTTTCTATATAACTAGTAAATATCTAATAATCACATATACATGTCTTTCTTCCATACCGTAAACCAAACATTTGGATTTTCTATTCACTCGGATTCTGGAATTTTTCTTTGAAACATGCATAAGAATTGGTTTATAGCCATTACATATACTTAGGTTGACCCCTAACTTTTTTTTTTACAATTCCAAAATATCGTAATTTTTTTACTACTACTCTAGATCGTATATACTCTATTTGTATCTATTTTCTGTTCCAAAATAGTTTATCCGACCGTCCATACACTGTTTGGGAAAGCTAAAAAAAGATTTTGAATGAAGCTAAGTCAATGATGACCTCCATGGATTCCCTATATAAGCCGCAGCTAAAGTTGCAAAAATAAAGCTTGAATACCACTTGTAAATAATCCAAGGAACATGACAGGTATACGGAACTACTGAAGGTACTAAAGAAACAAGAAAACAACTACCAATTCACACAGGCCAATATTATTAGCCCAAAAAGTCGAAAACTTAGTGATAGGGGTTTTGTAAAATCTTCTAGGATGTTAATAGTAAAAGGATTGGAGTTGGTTGAATGTATTTACCGAAATAACCCAATCCCTTTTTTTGTTAGACCCGCATCAGATAGAAATATGCCATTGACGTCGGTAAAGCTAAAGCAACAGTAGTATATTATATCATTCGTGGGTGCGGCTAACTCCCCGTGGGGTAACTGTAAGATTTTCCGAGGTAAAAGAGCCCCTGACCAGTTAGAAAACAAAATAAATAAGAAACATAGTCCCAATAAAGGGCACCCAAGGACCATATCTTCTCCAATTTTGAGTTTTACTCAAGTCCCGAATGAACAAGGACATTTCGAAGAAATTCTGACCATCAGTAGGAATGGTTTGTGATTTCGAACAGCTATAGCGGCTGAACCTAGTAAGATAGCCATTACATACCCAAGAAGTAAGTACTTGGGCATGTACCTGGAAACCTCCGATTTGCCAATAGAAATGTTGGCCTACCTCCACAACCGGATATATCGTATAGCCCCTTTAGTGTGTTGATGGAACATGGTAGAACATTCATATTAACCTCTGACAGAACTAGAACTAAAAAAAGGAATTATTTTGATTCGACCATCTCTTTCTCGATCGCCTACTTGTATATTTTGGATACCAAGTAAATTACAAAAATTCCGGCAAATTTTTATCTCTTTTTTTTTTATATCAGAAAAAGTAACCGATTCCAAAAATCTATGGAGTTTCCCGAAGTAATGGACTTATTCTAGATATTAATCAACGATTTCTTATATCGCTAGAAACGATCACAAATTGCGTATACGAATTTGTTAAGAATGAAATCGGATCGAAGCCCTAGCATCATCATTGGCGGGAATCGAAGATCTGCGAGATCCGGGTCACAAATTTGTATCGATTAAACAAATTGTTGGATTCCTAAATGATGACAACATCTCGAAGAAACCTTATTCTGCTTGCTGATCAACAACGATTACAAATATCAGGCACCGTCATATTTGATGCCACCGCAGATATGTTTGCAAGTGAGATAATTGCCTCTTCAGCATTGCTGCATCTCTTTTCGGCAAGACAGTTGAGATCTTCCCGGCCTTTTGTTCCGACTCTCAAGTCCGGAACTTTGAAGTCTCGTTTCTGTAGTGGACCAATATCGTTGACAATCACCACCGAGCCATTTTTATTAACATAATGACATCGACCCTTATTGCAGCCGTGCTACTGAATCAGCTGCTTTTTTTTGTACCAACTATTAAGAATTGTTTTTCCCCCACTTGCGGCATCAAAAACTAAATCACAAGCTTCTGATAAAAACGAGCAGTTCTAGTAAGATTTGTAATATGCATACCTTTAACGCTTTGCAGAGATGTAAGGTGCCATTCTAGGATTCCATTTCCTAGTACCATGGCCAAAATGCACTCCTGCTTGCAGCATCTCTTCCAATCGATGTTCCAATATCTTCGTGTCATTTTGTCATTTCTCCCCACACTCCCTATTTTTTAAAATAGACGAGATACCCTGAAATAAATAATTGTTCCGATGGAACCTTCCACTTCTATCGGAGATTGAACATGGATACACGGTCCAAGTCATTAATTCCTTGCCATTAATTCCTTTCTATTCATTATTTTTTTTATAATCGGACCAGATAGTTAAAGGGATGAATCCACTCTTAGGAATCAATAAATCCTTTAACATATTCTTCTGATGTATCATGAGAATTCTTTGGAATACAAAAAGAAATAATTCTCTGTGGTGGAACAAAATATCTCTCATGCCCCCTGCGAATAGATTCTTATTTTTGATTTCCAAAGAAGTGTTGCTGTGTTGACTTGAACGGTGTACTAATCCTTTGAATCCGGTACCAACAGGTATCATACCCCCAGAACAACGTTCTCTTTCAGACCCTTCAACCAATCGATACACCCGCAGAGCCGCTTTTGCTAAAACTCGCGTGGTTTCTTGAAAACTCGCTTCGGATATGAAACTTTGAGTATTCAGAGACGCCTCGTTATTCCCAATAAGATGGCTCGGTAACAGATTGCTTCTTCCAAAGCGCGCCCTGTTCGTTCCGCTCGCAACAATCCAATCAGTTCGCCAGGTGAAAAAACATTAGACATTCCATCTTCTGAAACCAACACTTTTGATGTTATTTGACGTACAATAATTTCTATATGCCTATTATGGATCTGCACTCCCTGGGATCGATAAACCTTTTGAATCTTATTAACCAAAGAGATACGACTTTGCGCTATGGTTAGCTCAGTGCCAATCAAGAATCCCAAGGAATCCCAAGAATTCTTGTTATACGTTCGTTCCACCTTCACCCTCTTTTCTAAGTTCATTGATATTGAATCAATCGAACGCACTTCTAATACTTGTTCTACTTTTGGAAGACCCTGCGTTATATCACCAGATCTCGATTTTCATATATAAAAGTAACTAACGTATCTCCTTCAGAAAATATTGCCCCATAATGACCATGAATGGTTGCTCCTGGAGTAGCCAAATAGGGCTTAGCAGATCTTATTACAAAAGAATCAACATGAACACTTAGAACCTGACCAGATTTTAGATGTGGTCCATATTTAGATGTACATAAATTTTCACAAAAAAACTGTCCAAGGCTAATTATTGTCGAAGTTTCTTCACAATAATCATAATGTAGAAAATACCAATTCCAATTGAATAAATTCAAAATCATGTTACTGCATGGATCGGGATTATAAATTCTCCATTTTCATCCATTAAATAATATTTAAGTATTTGGATTTGGAAAGTCTTTTTAAATTGTCAAGTAGCAAATATTTATTTACCAAGATCTGATTATGAGTTATTAAATGGTAAAATGAAAAAGAATTCGCAATTTTAGGGACAATCCCTAAAGGACCCAAGCAATTCCTACTTGGAAGTAGGGAATCCGTTTTATTTGAATTTTTTATCACATTCGTATATTTCAAACCCTTGAATGGACCTATTCGAAAGCAATTAGATGATGACAAAATTATGAAAGATTGACATTCCTTATTTCTATTCAACAACGTACGAATAGTTCCTTGATGTTGGATAAGTGATTGTTGAATCCTTGCCTTGGAATAAAAAAAGGGATTGAGATTGGTGCCATCTGATCCATTAGCGAGAATCAATTCTGACCCTGCCGGAGAATTCCTTTTTCTGGTATATGAAATAGGGGACTTCACTAAGTCCATTCTTATGAAATCTCGAATCAGATCCTTTACCCTTACTTCAACAAAGGAAGCATGAACCTCCTCCATAGAAGAACCATTTTTTTCTTGGTCCCAATTCAATAATAAACAAGTTCGAACTAATTGGATATTTGTGTGAGAAACCCCTCGAATGGGTTTGCCATTTTTATAGAGGATATAATTGACAACTCGAAGTTGCACATTATCCCTTTCCTGCAATGGATCCTGGGAGAAAAGCGTTGCCAAATTTAACCCCATCTGCTATTTCATATGTAACTACGGGTCGAACCAAAACAAAGTACTTTTTCTTGGTAGGGGTGATCCGTTGGACATAGATCCAATTTTTCAATTTTTTTGATTCCTTAGAAGTTTTTTTTCCCGTTCCGGGTGGTATCAAGATGCCACTGTGCCAGGATATCTTATCCGTCTCTCCAGGAAAATGGATATCTCCAGAAAAATTTTGAGTTCAATCTTTTTTTTTTTTTTCTCCCACTCGAACCAACCCGCCTACTCGGCTTCTTGTCTTGAAAGTGATTCGTGTATCTACTCCAATAATACTATTATTCCGGACCATTACGGAAGAAGATCCGGGTAAAATATGCACTTCCTCGGGAATGAAAAAAAATCGATCTATTTTCTTTTGGTATTTTGGCCTTCTTCGATACTCAATCAAATCCTCTTTTTTGACGATTGAATGCGCCTCTCTAGTCCCATATTTAGTAATTCCAGAACTGTTTCTTCTGTATCGGGGATCATCGAAATAAGCAAGAATACAATTTCTACGGAAAATACCATTTATAGGTACTTCAATCGAGATACCCGAACGGGTTATTAGTTCTTGTTCTTTATTATATTGGAATGAATGAAAAATTGATTTCTTCTCCTCTTTGCAAAGAAAAAGAAATCAGAATTCTCGTGGCGAGTGTCTGGATATATGAAATTACAATGACCATTAATGTGATTTGATCAGGTCCTGAATAATCAAGAAACCTCTCCTTTTTTTTACCAAGAGGCTCTGAACTATAAAAGTTGTGTCTCATTTGATCATTAGTCACTGAGAGATTAGAAACGGATTTTCGTTCGGCAAAAGAGAATGAACATTCATTTGATCTTGATCCTTGTAGTGTGAAAAAGAGACTATACCGGATCTGTACGGACCCCCTGATAATATCCATAAATGGCTTGTTTTTGGTAAGAGATGAACATTCCCATATGTATATTCGGGTGCATGGTATACAAGGGTACTCCAGTGCATTTCTCCCTCTGAGTCAGAATAAATATGTTTTCGAACCCTCTCTTTAAAATTCAAGGTGGAAGTTCCTGCGCGAATCTCGGCAATCACTTGTTCTGATTCTACATATTGATCATTTTGAACTAAAAGAAAACTTTTTGGTGGAATAGTCACATTGTGTAGAATATCTTGACCCTCAATAGTTACATATAGGTCCATATAGCATAGAAAAGCAGGATGACCATGACGTGTACGTGTGGGCTGAACCAAATCTTCATTGAATTTAATTTTTCCATTAGAAGGAGCTCGTACATGTTCTGCAGTACCACCTGTGAATACTCCACCGGTATGAAAAGTTCTTAATGTTAGTTGAGTCCCGGGTTCCCCAATAGATTGACCCGCAATAATACCTACTGCTTCTCCCAATTCGACCAGGTCACCATGAGTGGACTCCGACCATAACATAATCGACAGATCCAAGATGTACTCCTGCAAGTAAAAGGGGTTCGAATAGATATGGGTTGTGCTCGAAAGGTTATGAATCGATTCACAAGTCCGATCCCAATATCTTGATTTCGAATGGCAATGCATCGGGAACCTATATATATATCGTCTGCTAATACACGACCAATTAATGTTGGTATAAACATTCTTTCTGTTATCATCCCACTTGGAGGACTTACAGAAATACTTCGGAGGGTGCCACAATCTGTTCTACGTACAACAATATGTTGAACCACTTCAACAAGTCTCCGCGTGAGGTATCCAGCATCTGATGTTCGTACAGCAGTATCCACCACCCCTTTGCGGGCTCCATAGCAGGAAATGATATATTCCGTTAAAGAGAGTCCTTCACGTAAATTGCTTTGAATGGGTAAATCAATCATTTGTCCTTGGGGATCCGACATTAATCCTCGCATACCTACTAATTGGTGTACCTGAGATGCATTTCCTCTAGCTCCCGAAAAAGACATTATATGGACTGGATTAGAAGGATCAGTCATCCTAAAATTAGGATTCATTTCTTGTCGCAAATATTCACTTGTGGCATACCATATCTCAATGGATTGACGTAATTTTTCTACCGCATGTACATTCCCATAATGATGGTGTTTTTCCAAAATCAAACTTTGTTGTTCAGCATCTTGGACTAGCCATCCCTTAGAAGGTATTGTTAAAAGATCATCAATTCCTAATGAAATGGATGTAGCATGGCTTGCTGGAATCCCAGAGTCTTTACTTGATCCAGGATATGTGATGTATATGCCATTCCAAAGTGATCTATTAATCTGCTAATCAGTCGTTTCATGGCAGTTCCGTCTATCGCTTTATTGTGAAAGACTAGATCGGCTCGTTCTGCCATAAGTACCTCCCGATTCCGATGAGTAGGATTGGACAATAGGTTTGAGTCAGTGATTCGAAGACGTCCTTTACTCGATCTTGATTCGCGTAGAAATTCAGTAATTATAATACTAGTTGAGATGGAGAGACCCGAATTGAATTCTCATAGGTATCCTATAATTACTTAGCTTAGGTATCATATGAACAAGCCCGGTAAACCCTTGTATGGCTTCTTCTATTTCTCGATAAAAAGAAATATGACCAACAGTGGTTCGAATATCTATACAAAGGATTTCTTTTTTAATATTTCTTACTATTAGATCAGTCCCATAATCTCATGATAGTACTCCAAAGATTCATATTGAACTTCCGATAGGAACTTCTCTGATGCATAACGCGTTGATCTAGTCGCCACCGGAGCCACAAAGGACTATTTAAATTGATTCGTTTTCTGCCGATAAGCGCCGAGTGCATCATAGGAACTACCAAAATAGGTTCTTTTGCATACTTATAATTATTATTATCCATTTTTTCATTTTGGATAGTTTCCTGTGATTACACGGATTATACCTTCTTGCACAAATACCTGCGATGATTTCCCAATTGTTAATAATGAGAGTCCCATAACATATCTTTGAGTTGGTACGAAATGGGTCTCCATAGCTGGAGACAAGAGATTCATATGAGAAAACATAAGTAAACGAGCCTCCGCTGGAGCCTCCAAAAGAAAGGTACAGAACAGCCATTTGATCCCCATCAAAGTCTGCATTAAATCCCTGTACAAACCTAATGATGGTAAAAAAATAGCACGCTCCTTCCACTAAAATGTTGATGCCTGCCTAATACATCGCAAAGTAGTCTCTATCCACAATACAGGATGCCCCTGCATAACTCTGAAGTATTTGCCCACACGATTGGTCGTTTCCCGAATTTACTTTTGGCAACTCCTATGTGGAAGCAGCATGTTGTTTGATTAGACCACGATATACAAATGTCTGGAAAAGCTCTATTGCTATTTCGGCGGGGCCAATCCCACGCGATGTAATGAAAGCGAAGGCCACGACAAGGACGGAACGTCCCGAATAATCGACCCGTTTTACGCAAGCAGGCATTCTCGCGAATCTCCCTCTTTGCCTTCCAATTACATCTGAAACGGACCTTGTAAACTTAATTATACTGGTCCCTCATTGTTGGTCCGCGGTATCCATTATCAGAAGTGGTATCCACGGCCTTCTTGTACTAATTCTCCTGACACATTACCAATTCCCTTGGTGTAGATCTACTTGTTGTTAATAGATCGGTAAGAGTTATTGTTCCGATAAATAACTCTTCTGTAGAGTTCATTAATATCCGAACTCATTAGTTTACCCCCATCTATCTGAATGATGGTCTCAATTCGGGAGGAAGAACCGGTAATAGGCACAAAACCATCGTTCTGGTTCTACGTTTGTTCGAATAAAATACTTAGCTAATTCCATGGCGTCTAACCAAAAAATCCTTTCTTCTTCCAATTTTGCTATCTTCCCATTCATTACCGATGGGTCCTTCTTCCCCTAATTCTTTCCATTCGACCAATGAGGAATCTATAATAAGTCGTAAGTCTAAGTCGGCTAATTGTTCTCTGATAGCACCTGCTCCAGTCGAGATTTCTCTATTTCGAAATGTATCAAAGCCTTGGGTAGTAAAAAAAGGGGGATGCTGTATTTCCAAGATTGTATTTCATATTCGAATGAACCTCGTAATCGTAAGAAAGTAGGTTTTTTAGCTAACGGGCTCGCAAAAGAAAAATTGGGATAGGGTTCCTATAGGATTCCCCCCTTCAAAAATCGGACATGAGGGTTTCCTCTCATCCG